>JAVXUP010002011.1:0-167743 GCA_033070095.1 Escallonia herrerae
CCTTTTAGATTTTTAGATCTGTTAAAGGCTCGTGGTTCAGTTGGGAGCATCATTCCTTGTTTTCTATGGCCGCAGTTGTCTTGTCAAGCTGATTCTGTCCAGATTTCATAGAATTTCTTTACTTCTTCCTCTTCTCCGGTGTGTCCGCCGTCCCTGATAAATCATATTCAGTCATCGTCTGGCGGCCCTGAGGACTCTCCTTTCTCTTCTTTCTTGGCTCTAGATTGTTCTCATACATAATTTTGGGTGGACAAGTATTGTCCTGGAGCCTTAGGACCAAAGTTGATGTGTTTGGTCATCGGGAAATAATCGTTGCTGTGGTGACAGCGGCAAAGATGTGCTTTGCAAAAGTAATGGCCCTTTTGATTGCTTGGGTGGCTCTGGTGCTGTGCTTGAAGGGGACAGGTGGGATAGGGCATATGCGACAGAGTTGAGCTTTTCTTTTTCCTCTTATTGTGAAATGTCGGTTAGACTTCTTAGGACTCCTCTTAGACCTTTAGTGATGGTCAGGAGGGAGTTAGGTGCAAGGTAAAGCTCAAAATTCCTTGGAATAGTGTCTTCAATTGGTCCCTTCAGAGACAGTGGTGCCTTTGAGTATTGTTTGGCCTGTGGTAGGGTTTGAGGCATCTAGCAAGAGTGGCCTGGGCTGGGTGTAAGGGAGGATCCGTTCCTCTTGGTTAGGAAGCATGTTAAGGGTCCGGGAAATTCCTGGGGGTTTCAAAGGATGGTTTTGAATGCAATATTACTGACCTTCTTCCAGAAATTGAGTAAAGTGGATCATCATGGATCTCAAAATTATAGGTAGCATTCGGACAATTGAGCACTTATGTATAGAAGTTTCCAAATAATCCGGAGGTGATAATCCTAGAAAATAAAACAAAATCTGATCAATAGTTTCCTTGAAGATGTTTGGCTCAATTCTGAGTTTGCCCATTATCTTGGTTTTATACTTAGCTTCAATTTCTCCTTGAATTTCCGGTGTGTAAATAATCCTAGGCCCTTGCAAATTATTTTTTCTTCATGATTCCCATATGGTTTGCTTCTGTTTCGTGGAACTTTTTTTCTTGGCGCTCGGTATTATTTGCACAACTTACAGCAATAGAAACTCACTTCTATGGTCAAACTTCGTAGGTATTGTGAGGAAAGACCCTTGCTACTAGGAAATGTTGGGATGGGAGCCAGACTGTGCACATACTACCAGAAATCTGCCCCAGGTGATCAAACTGGCACTTTGTTGCGCAGTGGGAACAACAAATTGGGAAGTGTTTTAGCACTTGATCCTGCTGATAAATCCCCATTCCTTGGAGATATAAAAGCTGGTTGTAGCCAATCATGTCTTGAAACTAACATGTATAGGGCTCCCATTTATCAGCATCAAGTGCCATCAACTGACTATTTGTTGGTTCGCTCTGCAAAGGGAAAGCTTTCCATCAGACGCATTGATAGGATTGATGTCGTTGGCCAGCAGGTTATATTGGAACTCTTGCTTATTTTCTATCTGTAAACTCACTTTGCTTCAATCTATAATGTAACTCGTAGTGTTTGGTCTATGTTATCTTTTGTAGCAACTTAACAAAATATGGTCGCTAATACTAATCATTCACATGTGCTTGTTTTTCTCCACATAAAGTGCATCTCTACAAAAATTCTCTGCAGCGGTGCAAAGCTGCCGCTAAGCCTTGTGTGATCAACATGGCTTTCTTTTTATTTTTTCTTGTGTGTGTATGTGGGTGAGGGCATGTGTGGAGCAATAGACACCATTTGGGTTTACCCTTGGCTCATCAGAGGTATTATGCCTCATTGTGACTCAGTGGTGACTGGTTCAAAATGCAAAAGCAGCAGATAAAGCTGTTTACATCTATCTTTGCTCATTCAGTTTATGTTTGTCATAGAGAGTGAAGAGCTGCCCCTGAGGTATTGTAGACATTTTTTCTTGTCATAGACACCGTGGCTGTTTGGAGTAATTTTTCTGGTCAAAGAAGATAAGTAATATCTTTTCAGCTTAATTAACTTCACCAACTCAACAATCCGCCTATTCCAAGAATAATAATTCGCACTTACTCTTTCTAAAAATTATTTTTGCAAGGAGCCTATTACGTAGCAAACCGAGCAATGGGATCATAAGCTTCAATACAAATCTTAATTTGCAGCCACCTTTTAACTTCACGCCATATGTATAATCCTGATTGCTGCCAGTGCATATGCCTTAAGATCAAGGGTAGTATATGCGTTAGAACTGATTCAGATGGCAACTGAGTATTTTAATAGAAATTTAACGAATTGCCATCCATTTACTTTGAGATTTCAGCACGAGAAGCTCTAGAGACATCCCTTACTTTGGGATTTCAGCACGAGAAGCTGTATAGACAGCCCTTGCTTCTTGTTTGAACCGTTTCTTCAGTTGCTTGGTCGTGGCCTGTAGTGGTGACACTGAGACACGCGAGTTTCGATATTTAAAAGAAACCCAAAAAAAAAGGAAACAATGTAGAGGTTTCGGTATGTGTTAAGAGTTCTTCGTGACTTTGATGGCTTCATGGTCAGCTTAAGAGGGTTTTTTTGGTGTTAAGTGGTTTGAGCAATTCATGAAAAAGAAGCCCAGAGATTGTTTCTGGACCTTGAGCAAAATGGAGACCATGTATTATTTCACTCTGTCAGCTGTTGAAGTGATTGGGATGACCTCTCATATATGTGGGTGTTTGCTGGGGATAGTTGATCAGTTCAGACAATTTTAGTTTGAGGATCTGACCTTTAAGTGTGGTGGATAGTTGATCTGTGAAAGACATTGGCCAGACAAAACTTCTTTGGAACATGTTAGGTTCTTCATAAGGACGTCTGAGAATATATTTAAGGGTCTTCATAAGGACGTTGACAGGCTAATTGTTCTTGAAGAGACATTCTTGGAACAGAGAACTTCACCCTGTTAGCTTCAAGTATTTGTTATTTCCCATTGAAGTAATGCAAGCATGTAACTAAAATGCCCTTATATAAACTTCTATATACTTTTCCTGCTAAATCCTATTTCTGGTTGGATGCCAAAATCCAATATTCAGCAAATTGTCTGGTTTTTCTAAATCTCTCTCATGGTTTTCTCATCTTGCTCTTTAGGAGCCTCACATGGAGGTAATGTCTCCGGGGTCTAAAAGTGTTCAAACATACATCATGAACAGACTCTTGGTGTACATGTATCGTGGGTTTCGTGCTGACGAAAAGGGTGACTTTCTTCCTTCCATCCGTGCGGATGAGGTGTCTTCACAGTTTCCTAGCTTGTCTGAAGCCTTCCTCAGGAAAAGGTTAAAGCATTGTGCTGATTTGCAGGTAGTCAAGCCTTACTGACTATTTGCATATGTACCTAGAGTGCCGATACTAAATTAGAGTTGTGTTACGAAGTATCTTTTTGTTTGCAGTACAATATAGATCTTGCTTTTTTTTAGTGTGCTGGGCTCTATTGCCCAGGTTGTTAACGTGGATATTGCCACTCAACAGAAGGGAGCAAACGGACAGCTGTTCTGGGTTATGAGGCGCAGTTTTCGGATTCCGTTGGAGGAGGAGCTAAGAAGGATGGTAACACCAGAAAATGTAAGGTTTAGTTTTATCAGAAAAAGTTTTGCCTCTCTTTCTTCTTAATTATCACAGTTCTCTCAGTGAGTCCTCCTCCACCTTTGATGGTTTCTCTTGCACTCTAGTTGAATATGTCCTTGGCTTATTTTGTTTTGATAAATTCTCTATTCAGTTTCTGCAAAAGCTAAAATTTAATACAAGGTTGGCTACAAGGAATATGACTGACAGCAACAAGGATTTTGATATGAAAGTGTGCTGAGGACCATGAATGGTAAATGTAATAGTGAGCGCATTTTTTGAGAGGATATAAGATAAACCTGGCTAATATGGTTTATTGTAAAAAAGTAAAAGAAGAAAACTTGCCAGTAGTGCACTGGAGGATGAGACGGGTATCATGGATGCATCTAGTGAGAAATTACTGCTTTGTTGAGACGAGTTGAGGTTTGGTCGTAAGGTTGTACTCTGTATAACAAGCTTATAGCTATATAATTCCATTAAGAGAATCACATTGCCTCCTTTGTCCTCAAGTGTTAGCTATTCCAAACCTTAACATGGCTTTAGGTTAACGGCAAGAGAAAAAGTATGCCTGTTTTGAAAGATTTTGTGCATGTATCTTGGGACTTTTGAGCACATTTTCTTGATCTCTGTCTCCTCTGATGATTTTATATTTCTCTAATTGTTGTTGTTGGTCTTTTGACTTAGGTCTGTGCCTATGAAAGCATGCAAGCTGGCCTGTATAGGCTTAAACGACTAGGGGTTACGAGACTGACTCATCCCACTGGCCTTTCATCTGCAATGAATCAGCTGCCTGATGAAGCCATTGCTTTAGCTGCTGCGTCACACATTGAGAGGGAACTTCAGATTACTCCATGGAACTTAAGTAGCAATTTTGTAGCCTGTACAAATCAGGTAAAATATGTGAAAAAGATTAGGTGCTTTAATAAGTCATATCTGTGCGGATATAGCATTTTACAATTTTGGTGGTTGTTCCTTTTCTGTGGAAAAATTGTTTGGCTGTTCTATTGGAGGATTGTGGGAATTGCTGGGCAGGAAAAGCAGTCAAGTTGCACAGGCCATAGGAAAATCCTCATGAAAAAACTTTTATGTTTGCAGTTTGTATCAAATATGGAAGCACCATGCTGTTCCTTTCTCATTGCTCTTTTCTAGTTTGTTTGCTATTGTTTTTCATAGTCTAGTCACGTGTATGCACCACTATAAGTAAATTCTTTATCTTAGTAAGTTTAGTGTAGTCCGTTTGTATCTTGATCCTTTTTTCTTTAAACTTCTGTTCTGAAGGACCGTGAAAATATTGAGCGTTTGGAAATTACTGGTGTTGGTGATCCATCTGGACGAGGCTTGGGTTTCAGTTATGTACGTACTGCTCCAAAGGCACCAATATCAAATGCACTGGTGAAGAAAAAGGCAGCTGTCAATCGAGGAGGTTCAACTGTGACTGGAACAGATGCTGATCTACGTAGACTGAGTATGGAAGCTGCACGAGAGGTGCGTTCATTTACACCGTGTTGGGCTACCTTGTGTTTTTCTATTGTCGATGTGTGAAATCCTTTTTATTGATAGTAAAGGCCAGAGTTTAATTACCATATTATGAAAAGATAAGAAAAATTATGTAAACAAGTTGGGAATGTTGAGATACAATTTCCTTTGACGTTGTTTGTTTACAAGTTCATTAAAATATACGTGTTATTTACGGATAATATATTAACATGGGTGGTTATCAATTAATTGTCACTGAGAAGCAACAATTACCTTAAGAAGATCTTAGCGAGGGTTACTTTCAGTGCGATGATGGCCAAAGTTGGCTGTGTGCGCTTTATGTTATGCAGTTTAAGATTCACTGGTTTGCATAAGTTGTTACCCCTTGCAGCCTTGCGAGTCCCTTGGGATTCACCAGCCATATGCAACTGGATTTGGGTTCAATGTTTTAGCAAGAACTACCACATCCATACACCGTTTTAAAGTTGCTGATTTCCAGTCTAGTGAACCTTAACTATGGGAACTTTCGTAGTCCTTTTCTAAGACGATTGATATTTGAGGTCCACTTTTCTCGGTAAAGGGTCTCAAATGTTGCTTTATAGGCACTTTAGCGACATTCGTCGGTGAAGGTCTCAAGGTTGCTGCATAATCACTTTAATGACATTTGTGGAGCTCAAATTCCACTTCCCTTTTCTAAAGGCAGGACAAGAACAAATCAGGCGATAGCTAATTGGTTAGGAGGCGATTTAAAAGTTTTTCTCCTCGAATTACTCGTATGAGGATCAAATGGTGTAATTTTGATGGGTAGAGGTTGTGGAATATATGGAATGTAGTGGAAGATTCAGAATGCTTGGAATCACGAAACTGAATTTTTAATCCTCCCTCCCTCCTTCCCCTCCCCCCGTCCTCCCTCCCTCCCTCCCCCCTCCCTCCCCCCCTAACCCCTCCTCCCCTCCCTTCTCTTCTTTTCCGTTGATTGCAACTATTTTCCATGTGTTGCATGAAAAGGAGGGCGGGAATGCTAGCGATCTTTTGCATAATACCTCCAAAATTTCACATTCGGCATATTGTATTTGCAGCAATTTCACTACTACTCTATCTTTAGGTTCTACTGAAATTCAATGTTCCAGAGGAGCAAATTGCAAAACAGACGAGGTGGCATCGGATAGCTATGATTCGGAAGCTTTCAAGTGAGCAAGCTGCATCAGGCATTAAGGTTGATCCAACAACAATCGGTAAGTATGCGCGTGGCCAGCGGATGTCTTTTTTGCAGCTTCAGCAGCAAACGAGGGAGAAGTGCCAGGAGATTTGGGATAGACAAGTTCAAAGTCTTTCTGCCCTTGATGGTGAAGAAAATGAGAGTGACGCTGAAGCAAATAGTGACCTGGACTCCTTTGCCGGGGACCTCGAAAATCTCCTTGATGCGGAAGAATGCGAAGAAGGGGAAGAAAGCAATTATGAGTCCAAACAGGATGATACAGATGGTGTTGCAAAGGGACTAAAAATGAGAAGGCGTCCTTTCCAGGCTCTTGCACAAGAGGAAATTGAAGATGAAGCGGCAGAAGCAGCAGAATTATGCCGGATGCTCATGGATGGTATGCAATTGCAGTCTATTAGAATTTCTGGTTTCTCCGTTTTGGTAATTGAAGAAGGTTCTTTCGTAACAAAGCAAATGGTTGCAGAGTTACTATCCCACTGGAATTTAATGATAAGCAGCCGTCTTCCTAGCTGATACTTTCTGTTAGTTGAGCTATCTTTACGTCTATGAGTGCACAAAAAACAGGGCTAGTGGTTGCCTTAAAAATGCAGCAGCATCTACCGAACCATTATGGGACTATCCATGGTTTTTTTAGTTTTTACCCGCTTTATATGCTTTTTTTCGAATCCCACATAACAGGTGCACTTGGGTTTGCCTTTCTTTTTCCGAATCTGATGAGTAGTATGATAGTAGACAAATACATCTTTCAAGCCAGTGCGTTCCTTCGAACTATATAATTAAACAAGGTAGGACCTACGATACTTAAATGAGATTATTAAACAGCACCACTGTGTGTATTATGCGAACTGGACTATGCGGGCATGTTTCTGCTGCGAATCAAAGTCATTTTCTTGTGTTATTCCTGCCACTGCATGGTGCTAGGCGGTGACGAGCACATTTTTTGTGAATCAGATACAGTATTTCATTGTGACATATAATCTTGAGCATAGAATTCTTTCTGTAGATGAGGAGGCTGAGCGGAAGAGGAAGAAAAAAGTGAGATCTCTAGGGGAACAAGTGGCTCTAGCGTCGCATTCAAGTTTTGGTTTTGAAAATGCAGAGCGGGTCAAGAAAATGAACACGGTGGTCAAGCAAATTGGACTACCTCAACCTGATGGGTCATATGGATCAAAAGAGAATGCCATCAGAGATTTAAAAGAGGTATGCTGTAATATGTAGCTGATGTATGTTCGATGGTGAGGATATTTAGCCTCAAAATGTGGAGTAGTAAACTGATACCAGTACTTATTGGTAGCAGGAGGAAAGGCTGCCTGGTAGAAAGACCATACCTGGAAAGTTGAAAGCAAAGAAAAAGAATGACATTGAGAATATGGGCTTACTCCAGAAGAAAGTTAAAATATTAGGAGATGGAATCAAGGTAAACATCTCCCTCCCTCCCTCCGTCATATGAAACACAGAGCAAATTCCTTAATCGATTTCATGTCATTAGATGCAATTTTCATGTCCATTGCCATATATTTTCTGTTTATTATTTTATGTCCATGTTGCATGCTTAAGACAAGCTTGCTTGTTCTTCTTGTTGAAACCAGATTAAGGAAAAGAAATCTGCAAGGGAAAGTTTTGTCTGTGGAGCTTGCGGTCAGGTGTGTTTCCTTAACGTGAAGGTTTTATACTGTTAAACTATAATTTGGTAAATCTCGGCATGACTGTTTATCTTCTGGCATTTTTAGCTTGGTCACATGAGGACCAACAAGAATTGCCCCAAGTACAGAGAGGATTTGGAAGTACCAGTTGAAAGTAGAGATACGGAAAAGGCATCAGGGAAATCTTCATTTGTTCCCGACGGTCAGCCTCAGCAGAAAACTTTGAAGAAGTTCATACCTAAAGGTCCGACTAAAATTGCTCTGGTAGAAGCTCCTGAGGAAGAAAAGTCCGCTTTGAAGGCAAAAGTATTGAAGGTCAAGTGTGGCTCCACCGACAAGCCTCCTGAGAAACCTACTCCTTCGAGTTCACAGATTTCTGATCGACCATTAACATCAGATACCGAGGGGGGTGTTATGTCTGGAGGTAAAGTTGGTAAAATAATTCTTTCCAACAAGAATATGCCCAGAGATGCTCGGGTTGAATCTCAAAAGCCCTTAATTGTGATAAGGCCACCGATGGAGACAGATCGAGACCAGCCTCGCCAGAAAATTATAATTAGACAACCAAAAGAGGTCATTGATCTAGACCAGATCAGTCAGGAAGGAAGCCCTGGCCTCGAGTACAGGAAAACTAAGAGAATTAATGAATTGTCAAGTTCTGAGAAGTATAGGGAGCAGGAAACCAGATATTCTGGAGAGGAGACATCTAGGAGAACAATTAGAGAGGACAAACGATGGTGGGAAGAAGAAAACAAAAGGAGAATTGCAGTCACGCTGAAAGAAGAGAGAACCAAGAGAATCTATGAGGAACAAACAAGGGTAGAAGAGCAAGAAAAGGTTGCTGAGATCAGAAAATTTGAATATAATATCAGAAAAGAGAGGGAGGAAGAAGAACGTTGGAAAGCATCAAAGAAACTGAAGAAGAGAGGGCCTGAAATTCGAGATGAATATTTGGAGGAATTCGGGTCAAGAAGACATGGAAGAAGGATCCCAGAAAGAGGCCGTACAACACAGAGGAGGCCGGTACTTGAATCGGGAAGTTATGGTGCAGATTATGCCCCTCCAACAAAGCGCCGTAGAGGAGGAGAGGTAACCGATGCTCCAATTGACTACCACCTGCTCAAGTACTACAATAGTACAATTCTATACCTTGAGTACTAGCTTGATTATCTCCATAAAATTCTGAAAATCCTTTATACTCACCTCAGTCGGAGGTCTAGAGGAACTATTAATGGTCTCATTCTAATTTAAGCTAGATGATGCGTAACTCTTTTCGGTATTAGTGTAGTACTAATGTAGAGGTCTATCCTACTGGGGAGAAGCTAGAAAAGCTAGACTGACAAGATTGCACTAGGAACACGAGGGTGAACACTTCTTGCCTGTAAAGTCTATTCACCTTCTCATCCTTTTTAAAACAGAGAGGGTAACTTTGCCAAAATGAGGGAGGATCATAAAATTTGTTAGTCTTTTCAGAATGGATATTCTCTCAGATAACAGACTAATTGTTGCTTTAGATGCCTTTGAACCATCTTCTATAAAACACACTGCATTTCTCTGCACTAACTTAATCGATGGATTTCCTCTTTGCACTCATGATCTATTACATAGAACTGGCAATTTGTAATTTTCATGGATTTGTATGTTCAAGTAGGAACCAAAAAGTTTCATGTTTGAATTACAGGTTGGTTTGGCCAATATCTTAGAGGGCATTGTTGACATCCTTAAAGAAAATATCCAAGTATCTTACCTCTTTTTAAAGCCAGTCTCGAAGAAGGAAGCTCCTGACTACCTGACAATCATAAAACGCCCTATGGATCTCTCGACAATTAAAGAGAAGGCGAGGAGATTGGAGTACAAGAGTCGAGATGATTTCAGGCATGATATGTGGCAGATCACCTACAATGCGCACCGATACAATGATCAGCGCAACCCAGGTATCCCTCCCCTTGCAGATCAGCTTTTGGAGCTTTGCGACTTCTTGATGGCAGAAAGGGATGCTATGTTGATAGAAGCTGAAGCTAGCATTGATGACGGGGCCGCTTAATTGTTGATCTGTACTTTTCTTTCTTTTGTCTTGCGTGCCCACGCTGATCGAAAGCCCCAGTTTCAAAAGGCGTATCTTGGAAATGCCTTCATTTTAGGTCATACATGTAAATTGGATTATGGAAGCAGAAAGTTGCATTCCATCCTGTTGTATGCGGATGCGTAGTTTATTCTTCCAGTGAAGGCGGGTTCATCATCTTTGCAAGCACCCACATGCGTGTGCGCACGCGCAGCCCAAAAATAGAAGGAACAAAAAACCAACGTGGCAGGAAAAGGAAGGTGGATTATTGAATGCATAGAGGAATGCTACGAAGATGGTTTTTGAATGCAGTGAAAGAACGAGGAGCCGTACCTCTTGCAGGTTTAATATATGGGGCGACCTTTCTACAAGGTCGTTGCTCTCGTGGTTCCCGAGAGGCGGCAGTTTGATGGCTGTTGTTGTTCGGATTAGTAGCTGCAGTGTTGTGTACATTATAGTCCGTGCTGTCATCAGTGAGTCTAAGTGCGGTTAGTTGGGAGGGGTGTACAGATCCTGCAGTGGCCTCTTGGTGGGGTTTCAGATTAGTGAAGATATGCGCCATTTTTGTTCTATTGTTTCTTCGTTCGTTATTTACAACTTGGTTGTAATGTATGTTAGTCCATTCGTACCGAAATGTTGTGTTAATTGTGGAGAATAAGTGTGTTGGCGTGATCAACTGCTAACGTAACCCTGAAAGGGTAGCTCATCCTGTAAATGTAATGACAATTCTATTTGCATGTCGTGACACTATTGCAGCTAAGGCAATTCTATTCAAAATTTTCAGGAACATTGTCACTTTCCCATAGAAGATGCACTAAACCTTAGTAGAGAAGTCCTTAACCTGCGTTATAATAACATCATCTCCAAATAACATGCGCCATGGGACCTCACCCTTAAACCTGTCACGAGAATCACACTGAAAAACCAAGTAACTATCGTTTTTTTCAATGGAAGTCTAAACGGGACACAACTCATTTCATTGGATAAGCTCACAAGTTCGAAAATCCCTTGAAGAACTGTGAGTCAAGACTATCAAAGCTTATGATCTTTTATACTTGCTCTAATAATACTTTGCATAAATATTATCTTTTTGGGTACACAATTAAACAAATGACTTGCATATAATATTATTTATTTATTGCAGAAAACAAGGCCCAAGAAAAGCTCCATAGACCATAGTACACAGAAAGAAGGAGGTACGGGGTGGGGGTGGGGGGGGGGGGGGGGGGGGGTGGTGACGTGGTGTTGGTGTTACCTGAAACCCACCACACAAGGAAGAGAAAACAGGATTAAACAACAAACTAGGCTTAAACATAGAAGCTCCAAATCCACACCCAAACTCTCTCCATTGACAACACGAAAGCTACTTATTAATGGGTCGAGCCCACCACTGGTGCACAGCAACCCCGTCATCTCTCAGCCTTCCGTACAGTGTCAAGCACTGCCAATAAGCCCTCTTGCTCTTTCCATCTTGCCATTGGTTCCTGCATTCCAAAAACAGTTCATCCACCAAACAAATTGTCTTCTCCTGTATCATCTCCTCCACCACTTGTGCTTCTGCCTTCATCACAACAAAATCGTCTTCCCTGACATTCTTAGTCAGCCAATCAGAAATCCCGATTGCCACAGGCACAACATTCTTGTCAACCCTCTCCATATCATGCATCTCAATCTCCAAATTATAAGTCTCAAATTCTTGATCTCTTTTTGGATAATTCTCGTTAAACCATTCTACAGCGCCGTTTCTCTCATCCGAAATGAAAATTCGATGCTCGTAACTCTCAAGTGAATCCCCCAACAAGTCAGGGAGGAATTTCATTTTCTTCGACTGATCGATCAATCTGGCCAATGCTCGCCTTGGTGGCTCGAGCAACACGTCTTCTAGGCCCTTCAACGCCTCTTTCTTGGCCTCTGGTGTCACCCCGCAGAGTCTTCCCTTTTTGGAGGAATTCACCAAGCCATGATCCATCAAACCAACCTTCCTCATTGCCACAACTGTCGAATCAAATCGGCGAAGATAAACAATCTTATAATTCAAATGTGGTTGAAACTCATCTGACGGATCATTGCTCAATTGCGTAACCACAATGCCACCAATCTTCAAAACCCGATCGACAAACTTAGTATCCTTGAAGCTTGACGTGAACACAACATCAAGCGAATCATCTGCAACTGAGTTCTGGCGGTCCAAATCAGACCCGATGATCAAATCAATGTCATTATCACTCAAAATCCGCAAATCATCAACCAGATCAACAATGCCGGACGTGATGATTAGGCCTTTGTGCCCCTCCTTCAGAAGACCTTCGTCGAATAAATCGCGAAAAAGCAACGGCAACATCTCAAGACTGGCCGCTTCTGAATCGGTAACAGGGTCACTTGAAGAACCTCTAAGAAAGGACCCAATTGAGGGCAATGTGAGAATAACCATTGCTAAAAAGAATGACCTTGACAGGATCCTCAAAACAGGCAGCTTAATGATCAAGATGGTATTCGTGTTCAAACCAATCGCGTCGCATTTCAACTCTTTCATCTTGATCTTTTTCTTGGCCGAACACCCACCAGTCAAATCCATCACCAATTGCCTCTATCTCTCGAAACGTTTTCCTTTAGAACCCAAGACCCGAATCCAAATGCAGGCTAAGAAAATACACAAAGGGGGAAGCTTTTTGGGGATTGAAAAATACCCAGATGGGAAATTTTGTGAGGAAATCAAATTGAAAGCCAAAAGGGGGAAAAGGACGGAAATTTAGCGAGTGCAAAACCTAGCAGCGGTGTGGTTTCCACCCACGAGGGCAACTCGGGTTGTTCTAATTCTACACCAGAGGAGCAGCAACTGCAGAATCCTTGCAACTTCCATCACGAAATACTTGTTTTGTTTGCCTATCTCTCTCTGTCCTATCTATCTAACCTACAAAAAGACCAATCCATGGAAATGTTTCTTGGAGATCACCCAGATGCCGTTCAGTTATGGATCATCTGGAAATCAACCACCATGGACCAGACAGAGAGAGAGGGAGGCAAAGTGTGGGAAACGAGACGAGAGAGGCGAAGGGTGTTTAACGTGTGAGATTTAGATGGAGGTAAAAGGGAAATGGTGTTTGATTGGAGAGAGAAGGGGGAACGGAGAGAGGAATGAATGAGGCATCACGTGAAGTTGGAAGGTTATAAATGACACGTTCGTTGTCGTCCCAAGTGAAGGGTCATGAAGAGTTTGCTTTTATTGGGGGGGGCTCCTTTTTCATGCGTGTGGGGACCGTGGCCTATATGCACGCCGATGTACCTCTATTTTGGAGCGCTCGTCGGTTAGTTTCGCTGGTAAAATAATTAACACCGTACAAAAAAAAATTTATTGCGCATCTAGACTTGAATTTATTTTGGGCTTACGGTCAATCGGTCAATTGCTTGTGATAATTCATTTGAATTTTCAACAATCATGGTGTATTAAGTGAGGTATCAGTATTAAATGTTAGGAATACTAGACTTGAGAGACGATGTTAGTACACTCTCAGAACTGAGATATTCATGACATAAGTGCACTTTGGAAGATTAGGATAAAATCCTAATATTGGGTTAGGATAACAAACCGCTGTAAGATGTTATGATTTGATAAGTGGGAAGGTCGAGATATATTCTTACACTATAAGTTAATAAAACGCTACAGGAAGTCAGGAACTTCAGATTCGGTAGAAGGCAACTGATGTTACAGTGTATTTGAAATATTTTGAGAAACTATCAGAAGGTTGTGAGAAGGTTTGACCATCAATGCTTGATGGATTATATTGTGATAAACGAAAATGGTGTTTTTTGCTTACTGGAATATTGTCCTCATATCTAACGGGAAAAAGTTAGACTTGGGGCTTTTGTCAACATGTACGTTGAAATAATGTGCATTACTTTTGTAAGTGGTCGCCCCTGCTTCCACAGTGATGTTTATCTCGAGGTGGAATTTCGGGCCAAAATCAGTGGGACTATGTACACTCATCACAACATATAATTTGATCTGGTGTTGGCGTGGAACCGTCTTGTAATGACGTTTAGGTGTTAAATGATTTTTATGTCCTCAAATTGTTCCCTTTACTTCATTATGTTTTCTAGAATGGTTTCTCATAGCAATGATTATTTATTCCCTGATTTTATCTCAAAAAGTTACTAATTTGTAAATTGAGTTATTATTTTGAAATGTTAGTGTCCAACTAGTTGAATCAATGATTCCTTATTGAGCACGTGAAAGCTCACCTTTACTCTTTATTTCAGGTTTTAAAGGCAAGGGGGTGATGGCGAGTGTATGATTGAAATTTCAGTAAGAAGCCCAGAGCCTGGATTAGATGAGTTTAAGTCTGACATAAAAGTGGTGGTAAGAAGTTTTGGAATAGAATTTAGAAATGAGAATGTATTGGAAGTTGGAAAAGTTTTAGTTTTCGTTGCAGTTGTATTGTTGTACGCGAGTAAGGATTGACAGAGACCTTGGTGAGAGTTCAATTGGCCTACTATCAGTCACAAATATGATTCAATGGCCTAACCATGGGTTCGGGACGTGACACGATCGATCGCGAAGGCACCACCGTCATCCTGTCATTTCGTCACCGACTGTCACTCCATCGTCGACTGCAAAGGCATCAGCCACTCACGGAGTTGACCAAATCTATTTTGACAGTTGCTCGAGAGTCAAGATCCGGCGTTTGCATCAATAAGAATAAATAATCATGAGTTTAGGTGATTTCATCGTCAGTCTTGTTCTTAAGAAAGCCTGATCTTGGAAAAAAATGTTGTTTATTTTGTAACTTGTTCAATTGTTTACTCAAGATTTTTAATAAATTGTTTAGAGAAATGCAGGGTAATAATTTTGAGTTGATTTTCTAGAATTATTCAAATTTACGTGCTTATTGAGTAAGATTTTGAAGTGATCTTCATATTTTGAGATGACTGTTGTGTACTATATCTGAATGGGGGTATAACAAGTGATAATTGCAGTGTGATAGTGGGAAAAAAAAAAGAAGGAACGAAAATAGATTTAAGAAGAATGGCCAAGTGAATATACCGAAAACTAACATGTTCACTCGCGGGTTTACCCTAGTCACACGGTAGATACAGGTATAGAAAAAAGTTACCCAAAAAAATTGAATAATTCTTACACGTACCTGTTTTACCTGTACCCGATAGGTTGACCTGTTCGCCAAGTCTAGTGTTATGACTTTAAAAGTTTAATAAGAAGCTATATTGGTGCAAGTCATGGTTTTCACCTTCAGAACCTTCTTCGGATTTATTTAAATCGGCTAATATTCGTGACATCATCTCGTTTCGATCTCTACTAATGTTTAAGGTTTCGTGATATAAGTCAAAATATTTAATTTAATAATTTAGTAATTTCAATTTTTCTTATGCCATGGGTCTGAGTATACAATTCCTCTTTCGTGGTTTAATAAACAAGGAAGTTTCATAAAATTTTCAGTTTGGTTTTGTCTCTGATTAGGCTGTGATTCCCAGTTTTGAGAGTCCAATCTCTTCTTTAGTTAGGAAAGACATAAATTAAACTTAGATTAGAAGTTCAGGGTTATGTTATGGTATTCTTAAACCGGAGAGGGGTCGATGTTTATTTTTAAAAAGATGACATAGTTAACGGAGATATTAAAAAGATGAGGGACCAAAAAGATAATTTGCCAGTGAGTGCCACGTGCACTCGAACATTTTATGTACAGAAACTCGAAAATCACAAAAACCCTCGCCGTAAGAGAAGAAAAATCCGCAGCAACAAGAAAGAATGGGAGTGGAGAAGCAAGTTCTTAGAGCCGGAACCGGTCCCACTCCGGTTCCCGGTCAGACCGTCACCGTCCACTGCACTGGTTACGGTAAGCCCCCCCCACCTCGCAGTCATACTTGTGGATTTGTAGATGTGGTACCTTTATTCACCGGTGGTTGAGTTTGATGTGCAGGAAAAGACGGCGATTTGTCTAAGAAATTTTGGAGGTAATTGATTGTTGCTTCTTAATGGTCAATTTTTTCAGTTGTTTTCGCTATCTGGGGTTCATTTTTGCTTGTAGATACAGCAAGTTAAATGGGATTTAATGCAATTGTCGTTAGATATGACAAAAATCGAATATTCAACCCCTTTACTGCAGAAGAAAAAAAACTGCACAATCTGATCCAATTTATCGTAATAGATTCGTTGAATAATGTTTGTATTTTGCTCGCTTTGTAATTTTTTTTCTTTTCTTTAATTAGCACAAAGGATCCAGGGCAGAAGCCTTTCACTTTCAAAATTGGACAAGGCAATGTTATCAAAGGTAATTGTAACTTGGTTTATGTATTAAATGCTTCAGATTCGTATGAAGAGCATGGGTGCACAAGCAATTACTATGATTATTTAGTTGTAAATATGCATCTTGGGGTGTGACAAAATCACAAACTTTGATCAAGTGTATTGGCAGCTCTTCACTTACACCAGTAAAATGCATCTTTCTTGTTTCTTTTAGGTTTAATCATGAAGAACCTTCTTCCATGGTACAACAGTTGTTAGAGATCTGTTTAGGCTTATTTCCGAACCTATCAACTCGTCTGTTTTTGTTTTGGTTGATGTTTAGTTATGCATTGCAACATTTCTGCATCTATTTGCATGTGCCGATCGCTACTTCTCATTGCTGACAAATTGAGTTGAATCTTGTATTATGTTGGTAAATCCATCTAGCATCCTGGTTTTGCTGCAACTTGACCTAGATAGTATTTGCTATTCTCGTCATTTTCCCTTTTTATAATTCGGTTTATTATTGCATTATTTGCTCGTCTCAAACTTTGCAGGATGGGATGAAGGCGTATTGGGAATGCAATTGGGAGAAGTTGCTCGTTTAAGGGTAACATGTTATAGCTTGATTCTTATAAAAATGTGTGTTTGCATGTGGTCTGTGTAACACTTCTCTTGGTGCATATCAACATGGTGGTGAAATTGTATATGGAGAGTTTGTGAAGATAAAATTGTGAGAGCTATGCTCAAAGTACCTGGACTAAGTGTTCTCTGTCCTCTTTTAATGAGGTATAGAGTCGATAGTACGTGTTAGAAATTACACCTTGCTTAGTGATATTGCACCTTTCAGGCTTTCACTTTCTTGTTTTTCTTACTAACTACACTTGACGTCTCAAGAACATTTCCTTGATGATGAACACCCCCCTGCGCCGCCCCCCCCCAAAACACAAAAACCCCACCTGTTTTCCTAGTCCTTGTCCTGAACTTTCTTTTCTGAGATGATTTCCTTCAATAACTTCTAAATTCGTAAATGTGATTTTACCCATTTTGCAGTGTTCTCCTGACTATGCTTATGGTGCTGGTGGATTCCCAGCATGGGGTATTCTGGCAAACTCAGTTCTGGACTTTGAGATTGAAGTTCTTCGTGCAGAGTGATTGGCATTAGATATGTTCAACATCTGAGTGAATCCATAAATCTAATCTTGATTCCGTTTTTCTTGCCGTGGTTATGTAAGGTATCTTAATGATGTCAAGGCTTTATGGATGCCTGGAAGGAAAACTTATTATGACTGATTAACTATTGAGGATCCCTATGGTAATAACCGTTGGATTTTCTGGGGGTTGGGGTGTGTCATAGGTGCATGAGGGGGGGGGGGGGGGGGGTTGTTGGAGCAAGAGGGGCAGCGAGTTATTACTGAAGGGTAATATAATTAACATTCTCAGATCAATCGGTGCAATAGTATGTGTGGCTCAGTCACACGCTTACGCATAATCTCACAAATTATAGCTGTTGTGATTAGTTTTCTGTCAATGCCAACCATGTGATCAGGTTGTAAAATAGTTTAGAAGTTGAGGCCAACTCTATCCGCGTTCTTTTATCACGCAGATGGCTGAATTCTAAGTCTTAATACTACTAAGTTGATTTGCACTCATCAATGAAAGGCATGCGAACAGTTACATCATCCCTTTTGCAACCAATGTGTTCCTTTCCGGCCTCCCAGCAGCTACAGAAAATGGATTACGACCCTCTCCTCTCTTGGGATTCTGCAGGGCATGTTCGGCTGATAGCCGAGCTGTTTGTTCTGGATCCTTACATTCTGCAATTTGCTTTCGCACTACTCACTAGATCTCATGAGTGAAAACGTTGACGAACAGCCCATCCGTTCCTGCAAGCTTTTTGCAATAATATCCCCTGGTGTCGAACTTCTGCATGTTGAAATTATCTGCGCATGTTACTCCTTTTTAGTCTATTCTGCATCACATTAGAGAGTTTAAAGTTCATTTTCTGAACGTATCGTACCTGAGCGGAACTGGGGTGGCCGGCCTTGCTTGCTTTCCCCAACTGATACGGCTGATTGAAAGAGTGAAGCTTAACTGGTGATGGATAGATAGAACTCCATTCCTGATTAATGCAAATCCAGTGTCTCCGACCTTGGCAACGTGCTAACTCTGTAAATACATCAAAGAACCGTTTTATCAGAAATATTAAGAGAAAAGTCTACACCCACTCCTCATTCCTCAATGTCATTAGAGCGAATATCAACCTTTCAGTGAAGGTGGAAAAAGTAAATAACGTACATTGTTTTTTACGGTTATGATATGATACAAGCCGTGGACGATCCCTTAGTGACGGTGCATGTGTAAGCTTGTTTTGAAACTCTTTTCGGGTCGATTTCTCCCTGCTCTTTTTGCACTGCAAGAAGGCAGTTTCGCATGAGTTCTCGGGCAAATTCCCAGTAGGGATGGCAATTAAATCCGCAACCGGTGGATCCCCGACCCGCTCCGATCCGATAGGAGCGGGTTATATTGACTTTGACCGGGTCACGGGGCGGATATGGTATTTTTTAAAAAAACCCGCAGCGGGTTAGGGTCGGGTATGGTATTCTGCCCAACCCAACCCGCCCCGCGACCCGACCCGACCCGGTCTACTTACCCTATGCAATAACTAATCTCAGCCGTCCATCATGTACTATATATATGTACTACTTACCCTAGAATCTAAGACACGGCCGTCCATCTCTCTCTCTCTCTCTCACACACTCGGCCGACCAAAGATACATCTGCACTCTCTTCTGCCGACCATCTCTATCTTTCTCTCTACCGCCGGCCGCTGCGGCGCTGTGTCTCCACCCCCGTGTAGTTGATAATGCGATCTCTGGAATTCGCCGGCAGTGAGTAAGTAAATCGAGTCTCATCTTTTTTCCCTTTTTCCCTATCCTCCATGCCCACTATTGGTGGATTGAGAGAGGTATAGATATTGGGCGCGGTTGGTTGATCAATACTTTTCTCCAGGTGGATGCGTATGGCCCTTCATCTACTTTATTGAATAGGCCAGAAAGAGATGCAGTCCATTGGTACCTCGATCTCTATCCATGATGCAGTTCGTGCAATTCGGTTGATTACGATCTCGATCTAGTGAATGATCCACCGCCGATAACTCTCTTCAAAACTTCTCGCTCCCCAAAAAGGGGACGGTACCCTTTTCACGGTGAAGGAATCCTTGCAATGGATGTGGAGTTGGCTGAGACCTTATTCAGTTTATACTCCTTCGATGGCTCGGCTACGGGGCATATACAGATGGTCCCATATTTATACCCAATTGATTTGCTATTTTCTTCATTTCTTTGATAGAGGTAGTGATATGAACTTGCTATTCCTTGTAAGTTATATTGACTTGCGAAAATAACTAAATATGCATTAGAAGATTAGAAGCTGAGAAGTTGTTTGTGTTAGATATGATTTTGTTTTACCAGTGATGTTTTAGAAGATTTGTTTTATCTGGAATTTGGCTACGAAAACAAAGACTGAGCAGGGTTGGACTAATGGTGCTATACAACCAACACTATGAGTCTATGAGGCTGATTTCACTTCTTCCGTATTTTCATGCTCTTATGTTAAGCAGTAATGTTATGCTGCTGGGCATTAAGCTTGCTTTTCCTAAGAATCAAACTAGAGAAGGTGGCCTTTTCTTATTGAACAAGCAGCTGCTAAGGACTATGATCAAGTTGTTCATATGTAGCATTTCATTTTTAGCTGGGCAGGGCGGATCGGGGTGGGTACGGGTTTCTTAAATTCAAATTGGATCGGACATGGTATTCTACATTCATAACCCGGTGGCGGGGCGGGTCGGGGCGGGTCAATGTTTCATAACTAGCGGGGCGGGTTCGGATTTTACTAAATCCGCATCCGACTCGCCCCATTGCCATCCCTAATTCCCGGTCGTGTCCGCGCCTTTGGACACCCAACTGGAAACGCCATTGGCGACGCCAATCTTGTTCCTATCTTGGCATATAAAGAGAGCATCCTCCCCTTGTGATTTCGGCTTTCTTCGGTCCGGTAAGTAGAATGCATCCGCAACAATCTTCAGTTCCCTTTCGGGTTTTATACACCCTAGCAGTTGTCTTAAACCTAGCCCCATGGTCTTCGGCTCTTCGCGCAAGACAAGCCAATTGTAAGAGATTTACATGAGACATAAAACCCATTTGCAGCCCAACATGAAACACATGTATAGCCATCGTATGTGGCTTATGGTTCGAGTACCACCGGAGGCGTGTATTAGGTCCCTTAATTTAAGACGATTAAGGCTCTTACAAAATGTTTTGATATAATAAGTCACAATACGGAACCTTCAGGATACAGTCACCTAACTAGTTTTGTTGTAGACAAGTAGAAGTTCCATACAATACCTTTCTTTGTCCAAATTCTTTATCACAATAAGCATTACTCGGTTATATGTAGGGCTGTATACGAACCGAGTTCGAGCTGAACAGAGGCATGTTCAAACTCGTTTGTTTAGTTTCAGGCCATGTTCGTGTTCATTTAATTTTTAAAATTCTGTTCGATCTCGTTCGTGATTCGTTTTATTAAACTCGTGTTCGGCTGGACTTCGTTCGTTTATTTATACGAACTGAATTCGAACTTGAAAACTCGTGTTCTCGTTCAAAACAGTTATTTCCAAATCAGAATTACACCTTACTTGATCTAATTGTCTTAACTGATTTTAGTCTTCCAAATTTAAATTACTTTATACTATAATTAAGTTATATGACTTTCGTATTTGGAATATATTATAATTAATTTATTATCTACGAACACATTCATGAACACTTTGGAATGTTCATGTTCGGCTCGTTTAATAAACGAGCTCTAATATTTTGTTCATGTTCGGTTCGTATATTATACAAAACAACATGAACGAGTTATTTGGGGAACGAATTACGAACAATTCATGAACAACTTGGTTCATTTACAACCCTAGTTATATGTATATGTCAATGAAAAAGACACTTTAATTCAATGCATTACAACAAGCTTATATGTTTGTTATAATATTAGTACTTTATGGAGCGGTGTTCATGACCAAAAAAGACAATAAATCGAAGAAAAGAACAAAAGATCTTAAGAAATATAGTGACAAGTTAAAGTAAAGCATGTATACTAATGCATGGTTTGACACTCCTTTTTTTTGCTCTTTTTAGGTCCAATTTTTAAATTGGGCAAAAGAGCAAGAAGTTTGGGGTGTTTGGTTTGCATTGCCTTTTTAAAATAGGCCCAACTCTTTTTAAAGAGGGTCCGTTTATAGAAAGAGCTGAAAGCTCTTTCCTCTTGCTCTTCTTTTTGGGTAAAACGCGGGTCTGATGGTTTAACGCGGGCATGAGGAACACTTTAATGAGATCAAGGGTTCAAGCCGAGGCAGCAACAGCAAAAAATGCCAATTGTTTGCGGGTATAAAACCCAAATAAAACTAGGGTTTCTTTCCATCTCTTTCACCTTGATCGACCGGCCGCACCCTTCATTGTTACTCCACAGCCCAACGCCACCATCGCCTCCACCGGCCACCGGTGGCCGCCAAGATCTTGCAGTGCATCCATCTCGCAGCGTCGCCGTCGCCATCTCCTTTATTTGCGCCCGGTATTAGCTAAAATACCCGAGATTTCAGCTCCAACAGTGCTCGATCGGCCGCACCGTTCACCAACTGACCCCGTAGCCCACCGCCTCCATCGCCTCCACCGGTCACCGCCTCTACCTTGCAGCGCATCCATCTCGTAGCGCCGCCGCCACCGCCGCCGCCGCCGGCATCTCCTTTATTTGTGCGCGGGTATGTCTTCTTCACCACCTTCATTTCCAATTTCTAACACAAATGATGTGCATACCATCAGCAGTAACACTATATTCCATCAATTACATGGAAAACCTCACTAAAACTAAAAATTAGCACACCTAATTTTATTTTCCAATACGCCCGAACACCACCCCTTTCATAGGTTACCTGATTATGTGGCCCTTGCACTGATTGCTTATATAAAGCAAAACTTTCACTGAAATTGCTTGATCTTGATGTTGATCAATTTGGTAAGACTCATTAATATGGCTCCTGACTTATTACTTTTCCTGTTTCTTTGTTTTCGTGTAAATTGAATTTGGTAAGACTTATTAATATGTCTCAAATCCTGTTTGCAAGAACTTGTGTTAGGACACTTGAATTTATAGTTGGAGTCTCTTGAATCCTTCACGAATTACTAATCCCAATTGAGAATTTCAAGACTCTGGCATTTACTGGTATTTATCTTTGCTTTGCTTCATCAATTTCATTATGGATATACTCGGAGGGGCTGAACCCTTGATCTCAATTTTGCTTCATCAATTTGCTTAAGACAGCTGCTGCCTTAAGCTTCTATCATTTGCTGCCTTAAGCTTCTGTCATTTGCTTCATCAATTTTACTGGCTTTGTTATATTGGTCTTCATTATATTAATTTTCATTGTAATGAGTGGATTGCTGTCTTTCCTCTTTAATTTTCATGTTATTCAATTGAAAGACCAATTGTAGTTTGTTATGGATTTGTTAAAGCTATCGTTTCAAGACGAGCAACTCTGGTAAGGATGATGACGTTGTGGAAGTTAGTAGAAAGGAGGTTTTAAAGCCATGGCCTGAAAAGAGTATTTCTCGCTATATTGAACTGTTGGATGAGGAGGTTAAGAAAAATCAGAGGATAAATAACACATTCACGCAAACTGCTTGGAAATTGTTGAGAACTCAATTGACTGCGGCAACTGGTTACCCTTATAATCAAGATCAACTGAAGAATAAGTACCAGGCCTTGGGAACTGACTATAAGTTGTACACAAAATTGCTTACGACAACCACTGGAATAGGAAGAGATCCTACTACGGGCAATATTGTTGCTGATGATGAGATGTGGGATAGGCTAATTAAGGTATATATTTTAAGTTGCGTTATATACTCCACCATTCTTTATCATCTTTTTTCCGTGTCCCCGTTGTTTAAAGTCCGTAGAACTCATTTGATTTGTTTACTTTTGATATACATAGGAAAATGGTTGGGCTAAGAAGTATCGGAAAAGAGGTTGTCCTTACTACTTACAGCTACAAACTATCTTTGGGTCTACGGTGGCAATGGGTTTGAATACTCAATCTTCAGCAAATTTACCTTCTGACAGTGATGAGGACGAGGTGCAGATAAAGAAGGAAGATGATGATCTCAAGGACAGGGACTTGCCTGTGGATCGAAAGAGGAGTAGATCTTCTACAAAGAGGAGTGGCAGTAAGGAAAGCTATAGTGCAACGTTGTCAACCTTCTTAGGTGGTCTTGCTGAGAGTTCGAGAAAGAGGACTGAGCTTTTTGAGAAGAAGTTGATGTCCAGTTCATCTTGTTTTGAGGGTAAAGGTACCACAGATGCCACAGCTGAAAGTGATGAGTCCAAGAAGAAGGTTAAAGATGCTATTAAAACCTTAGGAGCTCTTGAAGGCATTGATGGGGAGCAGTATGCTAAAGGCTTTGAGAGACTGTGTAGCGATGCACTTTGGAGGGACATGTTTATGGATATTCCAGATATTAGGAAAGTTGATGTGGTCCGTAATTTGAAGTGATATTGTGCGGTGCTTACGTATTTTGTATTGGCGTGCCTATTTGAAGTGACATTATTTATTTTCATGTAATGTTATCTTTGACATTATGTACTTGAATTAGTGGGGTTTCCCCTCACTTATGATTGTAATAAATGGAGCTTGATAAGTTATTTTTAATTGGATTTGTTCTGCCTATGTTGTTATGTTGGAACATTAATTTTGCCTAAATTGTTAAACAGGATGGACCCATATATGGTTGGGATTTATGATGCTTATCAATTGCTTGATGAGTTTGATGAGATTGAGGAAGAGGAGTTGTTTGAAGCGGCAGACATAGGTTATGGGCGCGATAGGATATGCAGAATATAAAGACATGTACAAGAACAAAAGGCCCATGAGAGATTCAGCACTTACAGGACATGATTATGTGTTAGAGTTAATACGTGGTCATGAGAGTAGATGCTTTGATATGTTGAGGATGAGACCGCCAATTTTCTTGGCATTTTGTGAACTTTTGAGGGCTGAAACAGGGATGCGTGATTCTAGATATTTGACTGTCCAAGAACAAGTAGCAATTTTCCTGTATATACTCGCGCATGGCTCAACCAACCGTGTCACTGCGGAGCGGTTCCAACATTCAGGCGAGACCATATCGTATTACTTCAATCATGTCTTGAAGAAAGTGTGCCGGCTTGCACCGCAAATTATTTTGCCTCCAAATCAAGCTGAAGTTGCACCCGAAGTTGAAAATAACCCCAAGTATTGGCCTTATTTTAAGGTAAACTTTATTCCCATGAAAATCAAATTGGCAAATGCTTTGATATCTATAGATGATATGGATTTGCTTATGTGTTAGAAATGTATTGGAGCAATTGACGGTACTCATATTGATGCATGCGTATCGGATGCCGAGAAAATTCCTTACCGTGGAAAGATGATCGACACAACGACGAATGTCTTATGCGTGTGTTCTTTTAACATGTGCTTCACTTATGTTATGGCTAGTTGGGAAGGAAGTGCACATGATGCCAGAGTGATTTTTGAGACAATTACGAACCCCGTTAATAGGTTTCCAATGCCTGTAGGAGGTACACATTTGCATGCATTGGTACGAGTTTGATCCTATATTAACTCAATTGTCAAGTAGTAATACTTACATGTGTTACCTAACTTTTCAGATCGTTATTATGTTGTTGACTCTGGTTATACGAACGTAACGGGGTTCTTGGCACCGTATAGAGGAGAACGATACCATTTACCCGATTTTGAACGACTCGGGCCACCAACAAGTATAGAGGAATTGTTCAATTATAGGCATTCATCGCTGCGAAATGTCATTGAAAGGTCCTTCGGAGTCCTAAAAAAACGCTTTGCAATTTTAAATAAGATGCCACCTCTTCCGATTAAAACTCAAAAATACATACCAATTGCATGCTGCACCATCCACAATTTTATCCGACGACAAGATCGAGGTGATCCGGAATTTCTGAATTTTACAAGGGAAGATATGATTGTTGAAGGTGCTCAGATCGGCGATGCACAAAATCAAAACCAGGTGTATCTTAGTAACCCTCAACAACAAAAGAGAATGGGGAGAGTTAGAGACCGCATTGCTGCAAAAATTTGGAATGACAGACGTTGATTTGTGGTTGAGATTCGGTTAATACCACTAGAATGAAGCACTGGGGGATGTAAAACAATGTAATATATTAGTTTAATTATGTGTAAGACATTGTAAAAGTTATTGTAATGTAATTGTTTAATTATGTTTAATTATCTGTAAGACATTGTAACATATTTGTAGAATTATGTTTAATTATATATAAGGCATTGTAATATATTTGTTTAATTATGTTTCATTATGTGAAAATTGAAATATAAAAAAAAAAGTTGTCTTGTCAAACGCTCTTAGTTTTTTTTTTATAAAAAAAATAAACTCTGTCAAACGCCCACCAATTTTTTAAACTGACAGAAAAAAAAACCAAACCTCTTTCCAGTTTTCTAAAAAAAAAAACTGAAAACTGAAAATTTTGTCAAACGAAGCCTTAGTTTTTTTTTTTTAAAAAAATAAACTCTGTCAAACGCCCACCAATTTTTTAAACTGATAGAAAAAAAAACCAAACCTCTTTCCAGTTTTCTAAAAAAAAAAACTGAAAACTGAAAATTTTGTCAAACGAAGCCTAAAAGTAAGATTGTCACCCAATACCAAAGATCATCCGCTATGCGTTATATAAACGGTGATGCTAAAAATGACTCATGACCATTTAAGTTTCTTAATGTGTATTATAAAAGTTATAAAGAACAATTAGAAGTCAATCAAATTTATTGAGAAGATACTATTAAAAAATGATAATGAAGCACTTTATCCACAATTATGTACCAACAAGAGCATGGTACATATACAACAATAATTCTATAGATTTTCTGGTAAAAGCTTAATATGGAGGACACAAAACCAAATAATATATTCAAAATAAGTACCAGCGTTGTAATTAAAATATTATTCCAACAAAGATGTCTTGAATAGAGGTTAGCAGAAACAAATTCCATGTCAGCCCATTTTATATAGACAGATCACAAACTCAATGTTAGCATGCAATCCGGTAGCATAGTCTTCAATCAAATCCAGCACAAAACCATTCACTTGCATTCTCCATCGAACAAACTTTGACTACTACCCAAGTTGTAAGAATCTTCTTTCAATCCTGTATATAGTAACAATTAATAGTCGCTAAATATTTTTAGTGACTTTTCTACTAACACTTTCAGCGACAATTCTTAGCAGCATTTTTTTTAACGTCACTAAATAAAAGTCATTAAAAACATATAGTGACCATTAATTTGCGCTAAGGGGGGAGTGATAGGAGGAAGATTTCTTCACCCTTGTAGCAGCCAATTTTTTTTTTTTCTCCATGGGCGACACAAAAGGGCGGCACAGCAACTGTGATACTATACTCCTTTTACTAGACCCTCTCTGCAAGCAAACAAATGATGAAGTCCCCAAATTCTGAAACACGTCTTCAGGCAAGCTTAGCGGCTCTTCAAAGCATATGTCGCACATTAGTTCTGCCCTTTTTCCAAATTTCTGCCAGGTAACAGGTAAGGATAGTATCCCGTGTAAAGCTCCATCAATGTCAATTGCAATGCCATTAGTCCTTTACTACCGGTGGCGCGGAATCAGGATTTCACTCTAAGAGGTGCTAAAAATATATCGAAGTCATTAAATTTGTTTATAAGTAAAATAATTCACAAATAGCCTATTCTAGTGGCAAGTTTGAATATATTAACCTATATTTCTTATATTTATTTACTTTATATATTTATTTTCTAAATTTCATAAACCCTGATTTTAAGACGCTCATATTAATTTACCCATTCAAATTACAGTCGAATGAGGAGAACTTTCAAAAATCCTAATAGTCTTACATTGTCAAGTAGCAAACAACAATTTCGAGTTCAGCTATTCATTCTGGATTTCAAGCAACTAATTCCACACGAAGTACTAATAAAAATCGTAATAAAAATGAAGACATATAGCCTAGAATGCTCACACACATCACAATACTCAAATTGAGAAAAATAAAATCTTGAAGCAGTATAACCTTTATTCAGTTGATAACAATATGATTGATTGCATGTCTTTGACATAATTTCAAGAAGGAAAGTAAAGGGCTATAGAAGTGAAAGATTTTCAATTTACGAAAGCTGTTAAAAGTAATAACTGATTTCTAATATAGACAATCTTTTGTTTTAAATCTGAAAAAGTTCAACAAAGCATGCAGCATGGCTGAAATACTCAATGGAGAAAGCTTGGGCTACTGGTTGTTCTATTTCATATAAATACCTTTCATTCTGATCCCCTCCGCGTTATCTTAGATTAGTTTCAATTTCCCTTTTTTTATTTGAAGTGGTGATGGACAACAAATGGATCATAGAAAAGGAAAATGCTCATTGATAATAACCCATATCATTTGTAACATTGAACACAAACTTGTACTAAGTGATTGATTTATTTATTTATTTTCTTAAATTATAGATAACTAACGAGAAAGCAAAGCAATGTAATGTTTAAGAGAGCCATCACAGCCTCAATAGAATTCAAAACATACTTGTGACCTGAATACTTCTTAATTTGTTAATGGATATCTAAACTAAATTGGTGGACAACCCCTACAAAACTGCCCCCCCGGTCATCTAAACAACCTCAATACTATTTAACCATTGTAACGGCACAATAGGCCTAGAAATCAAAGAGGGCTAATTACATCTATATTCCTGAGGTTTGGGAGTAATTACACGCGAGGACACAAAGTTTCAAAATGTAACACTTATGTCCATTGACAAACGGAATACACAAATACTTAATGGTTTTGACAAAAGACTTGATTACCCCTGACTTTAAAATAAAATACCATCCATCCCTATCAAAACCCTAATTTTCAAATTAGCTTATCTCTCCAAACTTTTTCTCCAGATTTGTCGTCCATTCCCTCACCCCACGCCGCTGGTAGCCCAAGCCCCTTCCCTCGCCCTACGCCGCCGGCAGCCCGACCCCATCCCTCGACTCATGTCGCCGGTAACCCAAGCCCCATCTCGTCGCCGCTGCAATAGATCTCCCCACTGAGCAAGCCGCAGCATCGGGAGCCCCCTCTCCCCTTCGTCGTCACCCTCAACTGCATCGAGGACACCGCCTCAAGGGATTTTGACTTGCATCAAGGAATTCTAGTTCATCTTGAATGCCTCGCCCGTGTCGTCGGTGTTGAACACGTCCCGCTCAGCCGCCTAGCATAGGCCAGGATCGAGTCCACCACCGCCGTCCTCCTCTACTCGATCGCCTTCCTCCCCCGCGTCGCCTAGCGCCGCCTCTGCCCCGGCAACGGGTCGTCTTCCTCCGCCGGACTCATTTCCTCTCATACCACGAGAAGTTCAGATAAAAGCCTTGCCACTTGCGAATTCCTTGAATTTCCAGTAAAAGCAATCTGAACCCAAGGGCAAAGAAGCTCCAACGATTAACACTAATTCCCGGCATCCCCTTATGAATTGAAGATCTAATTTACAAATTAGGGTTTTGAAACCCTAATTGGTGTTTCCCTAAAACCCTAATTTGAAAAATGAAACCCTAATTTGAAAAATGAAACCTTTGAAACCCTTAATTTGCAGATTGAAATCTTAATTAAATTTTTATAAATATTCAGAATATACAGTACAAGGGGCAGTATCGTCATTTTAAAAATACGTATTGATGACATCATAAAAAAAGTACACTTTTTGGACGGAACCCTGACGGATGGACACGAGTGATACATTTAAAGCACTTTTGGTCACGGAATGTTACATTTTGAAACTTTGTGTCATTGACTGTAATTACGCCCTAACCTCAGGGACATAGGTGTAATTAGCCTAATCAAGGATCTGATAAAGTGTAACCATTGTACTCAATTCAGCAGCAGATGATTTACCAAATTTGTTTTCTTGTCTTTGCTATCTGGGTAATTTTAGTGTGTCTGAAATATATTATGGTGGCATGTTCATCAATAAACGAAGCTTCATCTGCACAACCGTGGAAATACAGTTGCAGTTGCCCGTTTGGACATCCTTTTTTTTTTTTTGTTGCTTGTTTCTGTTTTGTTTTTTCATCAGCTTGTCTTACGTTAACTACTTCGTTTTCTACTTTCATTTCCTACTAAGCCCAAAAGATTGGATAACTTTGTAGGCATTCAGAGTCTTTCTAAAAATAACATCAATAAGCAGAAAACAAAACCATGGACGTTATTAGGATAGCAATTGGGAAAGCAACAAAGAGTAATCAAATTAGGAAAGCAACCTTGATAAAGAATTGGAAATGCTCAATTGACAAGAAATGCACAATCAACATTCCGAAATGCTTAATGACCTCAATTAACAATCTAAAAAGCTCAATTAGGAAAGCAAGTGATCAATTAACAATTTGAAATGTGTACCTAAATCTGAAAAATGATGAAAGCAGTCGATTAATTGACCGGTCACGGGTCACCGGTCATCGATGCATAGTTGCCGGCAGTGGGTTCTTGGCCGGTGGAGTCCTCACCTCGTCGTTGCCACTCGTCGTTCACTGATACTTCCAGATTCGAACAAAAGAAGATCTCTTCGCCGGTCCATTGCCATCTCCTTCCACTGCTTCACTTCGACCACTCATTCCAGATCTGAGCTCTCCTCAACAGAGAGAGTTGGCTGGTGGAGGTGAAAGCCCCTACCGGTTGCTGTGTCGGTGTGTGAGTGTGTCGTCGTTGGGTGATGTCTGCCGTCTTCCGTCTTCGGTTTGGTAGTGGGTGAGAGACAAGTCACAGAGAGAGTCGTGCGTCTGTTGGGGGGGAAGAGAGAGAGAAAGATGGAGTTGCCACACTTCTGCTACAGAGAGGTGAAATGTAAAAAAAAAATTTGGAAGTTGAGGGGGTGCATTAGCCCCCCCCCCCCCCCCCCACAAAGGTAGGTCCGCCCCTGATTACTGCTGAGTGTTGACTGAGTGCTGACGTCGTGATTGAATTTGCGAACCGAAGCGATACAAGCGCATGTGCCAACGCTTGTATCTCCGGGATGATACGAACTATTAGCCATCTTGCTAACTCCAAAATCTGCAATCTTGACTTATACACTTCTTATTGACCAATAAGTTGGATGGTTTAGTTTGATGTCACGGTGAACAGTCTTCTTTTCATGTATGTACTTCAGAAACACAAGCCCTTGGCGAGCTATGTTAGCAAGCATGGGTTCAGTTCAGGGAAGGAACCATTAGTTTTGACGAGATTATAGAGCGTGCCACATGTTGTTAACCCGTCCTAACTATGCACCTTTTGTCGCCTTTGTGTCCTCCTTTTGCGACACGTCATCGCATATATGCATATTAAACGGTTAAAGTTTAAAGCTTCCGATCTGGTCAATCCGGAGCGCAAGCTCCAAGTCACCTGTCCCGTCTCCGTCACCAAAAATATGCCGAGTCGTTGGAATCAAGGTGCCTCGAGCCTTCTCCTTGGGCCCGAGGTCTTCCCCTTGAAGATTTCAATCGATCTCTCAGAGGACTTGCTTGCTCGTGGGGTAACCAGGAGTGACTTTTAACGCTGAAATGACTAGGCTACGACTGTGGCGTTTGTTGTAGAAACGGCCGCACAGCTGCCATTGCCATGAACCTCAAGTGTCTCGAGATTCGCTAAGGAATCGAATTTTCCGAGTGGTGGTGTTGGTGGGAAGACGAAGAAGAGCGAGTAAGATGTTGGAGGTTCTTAATTGGGTGTTACGCACAGGCAACTGAAGATGGAGGGATTTTCTCTTTTTATTTGATTAGACTGAGTCTGAAGGTTTAGGTTTAAGGGATGTCGTACGGCAGCCATGGATGTTTATGTAAAAGACAGTCAGACCGGATTTAGGGATAAAGCAGGGTTGATTCACAGTGTGAGGTGAAGGGTGAAAACAACCTTATTAGGAGTCTACTGGGCAACTTCTTTCCAGAGAATAAACAACTACTGATGCTTCAGAGACTCTTTGCGTCATTGATTAGGAGTAGAAATCTAACGTGCAGCCCCAAATTTGTTTGATTGAGGATGAACAAAGAAATCTTTCCCTTCAAATAAATGGAAAATGAGAGACCACTTATATGTTTGTAGTGGTTGGGCCAATATCAGATCGAGATCCACTGTGGTAGCTATAGACCTATAATTTTGTAATATGATATCACTCGACATTTTTTGTGTTTCCGAATAGACATACCACTTCCTTGCAAATGAACGCTCCCACATCGTATGTTTGATATCACTTTTCTTTTTTTTTATACAAAATGTCTCGAAGTTTGTATACCATTTGTAAGGTTAGTCTACAAACTATAAAATTACGTAACGGGTCAAGTAGATTGACCGATCATGACCGTCCCTTTACGAATAAAGTTACTATACAATATCTCTACTGTTACAACTTTGGTGTTGAAAAGGTTGCCACGGAAGATGCTTTTGTTAAAATGATATTTTTTTTGTCATTAATATATTTAGCGTCATTTTCTGATTACAGTAAAAGTACTGTTATACATATTATGATTCATAATAATATGTTCTTTACATATTGTAGGACAAGTACCGAAAGTTTTTTTATAAATGTTACGGGCCGGGAAACTCTAAGCCTCAACAGAGCCCAAATTGGGCCCAATATTTGACAATGGAGGGTAATTTCATAGTCTATAAAGTCCAAGCAATGCCTCAACTGTCTCACTTTCCTTCCCAGTTCTTCATACTTTCCTTCCCCTTCTTCATCTGCTACAGAGCTATAGGTATTAACTGTTCACCTCTTTCCTCTCTCTTGGTGGATCGCCGAAAAGATTTGTGGGTTTTAAGATTTGGGTTTGTTTCCAACAATCTTTCCATTGGAATTCATCTCAGGGCCTTTAATTCTTCCTCTTTTATGCCACTGTAAATTTACCAAATCACTTTTCCTTTTGTTTTGCATTCATCTTGCATCTTTCTTCGTGTTTAACCTTTGAATGGGGTTTTCTTCCTTTTCTTGAATTTGCTACTGCTCTTACTGGTTTTCTGATAGTTTTTCGCTTTACCCATTGAATAGTTACTGTAGTTGAGTTGATTATCTTAATTAATCAAATTTACGTAAAAACTTGAAAGGATTCAGTGTCAATGATTCCATCGTAATAAAAAAAAGATCTGGCTTTCTGACACTAAGCTGGTTTTGAGTGCATATGGCATCAACCCTTTAAATTTTACTCTCTTTTCTTTACTACCTTCAATTTCTTCTTGTTTCTCAAAATTAAAGAAGCTTTGGCATCTTTATATCTTAATTCTTTTGATTTCTGTGGCCTCACTCAAAGGTTTTTTTTTTTCCTTTCTCAATCTCATGTTTCATTGCTTTTACCAATATCTTTGATGGTTATAGTTGAGAATTGTTATCATCGACTAGAAAAACCCACTTGCCTTCGCGCTCTGCTTTTGTAAGTCCAGTAATTTGCTACGCTTAGTTGTGGTCTTTCCTTCTTAAAAATGTGTAATGCTATCTTGGAAAGGAAACAATGAATGCATCGTGTGTCTGTGTTTTCTTTCGTTCTTGTAATTAATTAACAACCTACCTGGTAATAGATGGTGCTAATTTTGTTAAATAAAGTATTACTTTTGTTTAATTTCTCCATGAGCTATTGCAATTGATCTTAATTCTTATACCCTTTGCTACCATTGCAGATACTTTTGATACGTTGCAGCAACATAATTGTCGCTATACCATTTGCGCACCCAAGTAAAGCAATATGTGGTTGAATATGTCAATAGATGTGTTTCGGAGAGTTATCTCCTTGAACTTGTATTGTAGGGTTATTCTATAAAATTTTCATGTCCATCAGTCCTTGATTCTTTCTTCACTATACTCCTTGATCTCCTATTTTGATCACATCACCTTTGCTTCGTTCCGTGTATCTCATTAGGACTAGCTGAAACATCAATTTTTGTTCTGTTAATACTGGCCGTTATTCTGCAACTTCAGCTCCCTTTTGTTGCTCCTTCCAGTGTCTAGTACCTATTTCTGTTCTCTATTTTGGCATAGTTTGTAGTTTCCATCCAGGAGTCAAAAGGAAGTTATGGTGTGCCAAGCAGCGAGCCAGACGAGATTCCGGGCACTAAAACATGAGAATGGAATTGCGGAAGGGTCAACTATTATAGTTAGAGTTATAGCATGCTTTCAACCTTTGCAAGATTGCCAGGTTTGTTTAAGGCTGTTTTACCATTGATCTTTTTCACTTTTTATTCTTCTTTTGTACATTTGCTTTATAGGGGTACCGTTCGCATGATGAATTAAACCAACTCTTGTACTGTACTAATTGTCTCTATGATCATTCCAAAACCAGTAATGCTCCCATATCTGTTTCGATGTTTCTAGGCTGAGTACTTCCGTCATTTGCTTAAACCTGTGACGTAGATTGATTCGAACGCTCGCATACTGACATCAAGACGGGATATTTTGTTTGTTCTTTTTTCACTCTTTGCTCCTGAACGTAGTTGAAGATTTCAGATATAAGTACCATTGCCATTCTGGTATGTTTGTCCGTGTCTTTCCTGTAAGTCTACTGATTTAATTATCTGAAGTCACATCAGGGGATTTAATGGTTGCAAATCGTACTCTAATATTATCTAGGTCATCGTTTGGCTGATGTTGAATGCTGAAGATTCTTGGCTCTTTCAGCAGCATTCGTCTTGGGATTCGCCCAATCTGAACCATATGAACAGCGTGTTACTGTCTGGGGAACAAAACATCTTGCCATCTTCTGCAAACCCATTTTCTGCGAATGTGGCTAAACCAGGATTTACAAGTTCTGTTTTTCCTGGTGTGAAGATAGGCAATGGAATGGCAGATCAAGGGTTATCTCAATGTTTACCTCCTCTCATGGAGAGCTCGCTTACGCCTCCAAATGCATATTTCAAGGGATCTCAATTTGCGTTTCCCCATAGGCTCGGGATCGATACTACACCAAGTGATGTAAATGGCCGTCAAAAGAGGTTCATGATTTTTGATCAGTCTGGAAACCAAACTAGAATGTTTTTCAGTCCATTTGGCTGTTCATCCCAGATCCCAATTGTTGAGCCTACTAAAACTGTTTGTCATTTGCATGATGGAAAACAGTCTGCTTTAGTAGAGAGAGTCTCACCGACCAAGCCCATTATTCAAGATACGTTGGATGTAAGACACACAACTGTCGAAAAGAGTTATATGCATGAAGACACAGACGAAATCAATGCATTACTTTACTCTGATGATGATGAAGATGATGATGACGAATTTGAAGGTGAGGATGATGAAGTGACAAGCACGGGTCATTCACCATTTACATTGAAAAGGAGTTCTGCAGAATATGAACAGGTTGGGGAAATAAGCGAGGAAGTTGTTAGTTCTAATGGCTCAACCAAAAGGCAAAAATTGCTCGGTAGTGGGTGCATTAAATCATTAGTAGTTGATGCTGCAAGTTCAGTGAAACTACGTAGATCTCTCAAGTATACCAATGATGCAGAATCAAGTTCTGCCAGTGACAAGGTTCAAAGCAAGGATTTGGGGTCCAATTTGGGAAACAAGCGGATTATGAAGGACAAAATCAACGAGACACTGAGAGCCCTCGAGAGTATTATTCCAGTCCCGAAGAGCAAGGAGCCGTTATTGATTATTGACGACGTTATAAGTTACTTGAAGTCTATGAAGGTCGAGGCTAAAGCCCTCGGAATAAGCTATCATTAAGCTGTTGCGATCAACTTGGAGGGCTAATGTTGGATTGAAGGAGGAGGGTGTGAAGAGTTATAATATTGGTAGATACCCAAAAAGAGTTCTTTGACTAGAATGATTGATGGATTTGAACATAGTAAGGTGGCTTTTGCTTTGTGAAGCCTTTACCATCTTTTTTGGCTCTTTAAGAGCATTATCAATAATGGGCCAATAAAAGACAGGCTTAATGGAATGGAGTTGCACTTTTTACTTGCAGAGGGTGAAGAAAAATGGGGATGTTATTGTAGGCTAGAAATGATTAATTTGAGCTTTTAAGGGATTAAAGAAAGTCGCATACTTGTGCGCATGGGGATAGTAATGGTGGGCTGTGCTGTAAATGAGGACCCTTTTCCGGAATTGTTGAGAACTCCATGGATTGAGTGCATGCGCGTTTGGTGATTCAGGCCCCACCCTCCACCCCTCTTTGTTTCCTGATTTTGTGCTTTCATCCTCTCTCAAGATTCATGATGAAAAGGTTGTGGGGGCGTCCATGATAAAATCCTGTCGTAAAGGCTGGATATCTGCACTAGTGAACTTTGTACAGCAGGTTGTGTTTGGAGTTTCTTCGGACTTGTGCAGCCTTGGTGTTACCTGTGTGTAGTTGCGTGTCCCAATAAATTGTTTTCCAGTGCAGATGTGGGTTGGTACTGAACTGGGTGTTGCTGGGGGTTGAAAGTATTGTACTAGTACTTTTGGTCCTACTGTTGTTTGTTTTCAGTTTTTTGTGTGTATATGTACATTCGACTATTGGATCTGTGGTCCTTGGAGTGAGTAGTTTTCTAGTTGATTCTGATCTTTGTCGTTGATCAAGATTCTGGCTGATTTCTTCTGCATGGAACCAAATAGTTGACTATTAAACAAGAAAATAAAATATGCAAAGAAAAATACAGGTATAGATTGAAAGAAGAAGAAGAAAGTGATTTATATTACCCTAGTTTTTTCAAACAAATGAAGCAAGCATTGTGCCACTGCTCCTTCGGACCTGGCGGAAATTATTGCCGCTCTCTGTTAGACTCGTTTAACCCCTTCTCCTATCACTGGTTCCTATGATTAATGACTCTTTAAGTATTGTGGACTATTAGTCCAGACTTGGTTAAATTAAACGACACCCCCGCAAAAAATTTCTCTTACATTGATATGATTGGCTGTCTGTCATCGTCTTCAATTTTATATATATCTGAGAAGTCCTTTTTAGAATAGAAGAAAGCAGACTTTACATTCTTTGATAACTTTTTTATAAAGATAAAAATAATCGAGATTTGACCGTTCTTGTTTTTGTTTCTTAAATGTAAAAAATTTTCACAAGAAAAAGTGCCTTACAACGTTCTCGTCGGAGGCAAAATCAAGTGAAGCTTACGAAACATTGGAAATAAATGAGAGGGGTGAATTCCAAACGATTAACGGGTGAGTACTATTTTTTATGTAAGTAATTTTGATATGCTTAAAAATAAAATGCAAAAATGATAAACAAGAGTAGTTCTTACTTATAAATTAGCAAAAACCAATATAAGAAAAAGACTATCCAAATATAGTAGGCTAGGTTTGCACAACCAAATGAACGAATTTTTATGCGTCTCAATTGATTTTACCCACAAGTTTTAACTACCATGACGCTTAATCTCATTACTTCTCAATGAACAAAAAATTCAATACTGAAATCCTGTGTCCACTGGGCTTAGGTTTGATTCTCTCTACTTTTGCTTTTTCAGGAGTTAAGAAAATTGTCAATGCAGCAGTTGTAACGACATGTGATGGATGAGATTTTCATCGTTTTATCTGAGTCATAAATCTTTCAAAACACTAGGGTTAATGTATTAGCGTATCTGTGATCTCATGATGGTTGTCACAAGTCATCATCGCCAGCCGTTCTACTGAAAAAGTTGTCATGCTGCGCACATTGATGTTAAGTTGTTTGCTTGATCCTGTTACTGTTATGAAGTTTTGAGAATCCACAGTGGTTTAGGTTCTTATGTTTCTGCCCAATTGTCATCTGCGTGTATGACAAAAGTCCAATCTCAGCACGTATGTCTATGCAGCGTCTTCTAACTGCGAGTCAACCGTGCCCAAATTTCTGTCAACTGCTTAGCTCATGCATACTAGCTGTTGCATTCACATCGAAGGGTGCTTGGGTGTTGGGATTGAAATGGCTTGTTGGTCTTATGGTTTACTCTTAATGCTTTGAATTCATCTGTGAATGTGCATTGATTTTGTGAATCGGGGTATATAAAAGACACAGTTCCTTTGGCATAGCAGTAATGCTGCCTGTATTAGTGCATGCAATTTCCAGGAGTTGTTAGATGGTACAGCAGATTTTAAGTAAAGGGTGCTCGGATACAAAGGTCGAATTGTTGAGACATATGAGCGATTGTTCCATTCGTAAGATGGTTTGAGTTTGGGTCAAATTGATGCAAAATTGCTTGGTATGATTTGTCACAGGGATTTGTCTCATGAGATGCAGAGACATGTATACTGTAATAACTTGTCTCATTCGTAAGTTGCTTGAGAGTTGCAACTTTTATTAGTTGCTGACGTAACTTAAATTCAAGTTGCATTTATCGGAAAGACGAGTCTAGTTACGTTGAACATCGGCTGAAACTGAATTGATTTTTGTTCTAACATCTTGAGTCAGGTGAAGTTGGACTAACCTGAAAACTTCAGATGGAATTTATGGATGCTTAGTGGCTGCGACGGACTAATGGACAAGGTCAGATTCTGTTGAGACTTCAGAACGGGTTAGTAAGATATAGCTGAATTTGCCCCAGAATGATCTACTCGTGTTAATAATCTCTATGCATTAGATTTTTGCAAGTCCTCCTTCGTTCGTCTACCAAGTACTTCTTAGACCTGTCATCATAGAAAGGTTTGAAATACAATAATCTTGATGGTGATAGATACATTTTATAGACGAAAAGGTCTCTTATCTATCTGAACAGATCAATAAGTTTACGTTCTCTAAACTTCTTTTTCCCAAAGATGTGGAGTGGTGTGATTTACCAGTCTATGGAAGACTTTCTTGGCTTCAAATCAAAAGTAAAGAAGGAAACACTAATTGGTTTCTGATTTTGGCTCCAATTTGCCATGGAATAATGTGAATGTTTACTTATAACCTTTTGTTGTAGCTCAAACAACATTCTCTTTTTCAGTTTCTCTATGCATCATCCCCTTTCCTAGTCTACTTGTACGTATATTGACAGATCGAAAGTGTGGCCTATGGAAATTACGACTCGGTTTCCATGAAACACGAGAACTTTTTCTCCCTTGATTATTCAACCTCAAGTTCTCTTTTACTATATTCTGGTTAGTAGTACAAGTCTCACTAAGGGGTACCCTTTTCTAACGAAGCTTGCAGGTGTGAAGTTATTTGGTGATGCCCCTCTTACCCTTTCTATTATCTACCATGTCATTATAAAAACGAATATGGCTCCGAAGAAGTCCGTCACAATTGTTTGTGATGCGAACTCTTCAGTATAGTAGAATGCAGCTGTTTATATTATCCACAGTAAATAAAACATTGGTATTCTAAAGTAACACACTAAAATACACAATTGAAGAACATTTCTCTTACAGTAACTTCATTCGTTGGTAAGCAATGAGACATCATATCTATTCTTTTCATAAGTTTAAAACATATAAGAATTAAATAGAGAAAGAGACGGCAGCGCACAAATTCTCAAAGTTGTCGGTTAGCCCAAAATATCCCAACTATGTGCTCTTCCCGACCTGCGCTTAGGCATTCCGCTCCTGAAGAATTTGAATCCGCGGATGCCACTGTGTCATCTACTGTTGTGATCAATAATGATTCAGGATTCTCTAACCATTACAAATCGTGACAATCAGGTTTCATTTCTTGGCTGAGGTGTTAATTACTCTTTTTCTTATACTTTGTAGCACTTGAGTATCAGCATGAAGGCATACATGTTTGAGTTTGTAACAGTACCGTTTGTTTGGTTTATCTGTAGAAAGATTTTCCTCTTTAGAAAGTCCCTCTTTGATGCTCATTTTCTAATGGTATGGTAGCGCGGTGGTATGTTGCAACAGCTTCTGTTCTTCTCTTCTTGTTCTCACCCTTCTTGTTCATGTTCGAGAATAGCTTCAATAGGGGGCGGGCCTTCCTTGGCCTCCAGTTCAGATAGCTAGAGTTATCCACTCTTCTGGGATCTTAAGAAATTTAGTAGAATCTCATGTGCTGCATTCTGCCCGACTTATGGCATTGTTGTTGCAAAGTTGGATGGTTGCCAGTACAAGTTTTTCTTATATTCTGGATGCTTCTATGTTGCTGAAGTTGGAGTGTTTTGTGGTTAGCTGAAATACAGGTGTGCAGTAGATTGCTTGGATTTGTGCCATACTTGTATTGGTGCCAACAAGAGTGGATTGTTGTATCACTTTGAGATTGTAAAATAGCTAGCTGGATTAAGCTTTTGGCTGGAGAATTTTTTGGTATTTTACTTGAGTCTGATGAACAGGTCTGGCTTGTTTTCGTTCAGAGCCCATAGGTGTAGTTCTGTGGTGTCTTTAGTCCATATGCTCCTTTGGTTCTTTATCGGCAAGTAATTTAATCTTAATGGTAGTGACAAATTTGCATGCTTGATCACCCTGCAGGTTAAAGCTGGTTCTGTTTAACAACTTTGATTTGACCCGGTCTTGGCGCTTGACTAGCTCATAATAATCCAAGCATGATAACACTGTTAGCAGGCTTGAGCTTGATGGGGGTCTTAATAGCCGTGTTTAATTTCTTACATTGCGGTGGTTTTGGTTCCGAGAGCTTTGATACGTATGCATGGAAGTACCATTTTACTGCAATTTAGAAGTTCTCTATCTCACTGTCGCAACCAACTGAAATAGGATGGCTTGGAGTAACAACCCGAAGCTAAAAAGATGCTTTTTCTGGAACAAAGACGAGGGAACAAGGAAGGACTGATTCCCGCTCTTCTTGGGTGGCAAATTCTTCCGACTCTGAGGAAGTTACAACCGACTGATCCACCTTGTGGAGCCCTTCCGATGGATTAACTTCTACCTCCATGAAACCTCTAGATCTTGGCCAACAGTTCCACGTCCAGAGCCTGGATATCCTATAACTGAGGCCAATGGCGAGTAGCATGCTATTTTCCTGGAGGGCGTACAAGTTGACTAACTTGTACATAAAACATGCTACAGAAATGGGAAGCAAGAAGAAAGAGAGGAGATTTCCCATTGCTGTTTGGTTTACCATATGTGATCATGTCCTCGTGACAAAGCATGCTTATGCCATCACCTTACCCGTGAAGAATGGATGTAAATTTGGTCCTTTTCTGTTCACGTGAATGGCTGTCTACAAGTTTTGAGCAGTTCTCTGAAACCACATCTACCTTCAACATACGGCCAACAAGCTGGGGTCTAGGCACTATTTAAAACTGTTACACCAGTCGATTAATAGGAATCTTTTTGTAAATTATTGTAGAGTTCCTCTCGTGTTTAGCCTTTTAGCCGACATGATAAATGGGTTGAGCCTTTCGTTTGCAAATCATGATCAAAGTGGAAGTCAAATCGGGCCTGGCCTTTCCATTTTGGTTGAAGCTGCATATATTAGAGGCCCCCAGTTTGGCCCCATGAAATCGGAGTCGTAGCGTCTTACACAACCACAGATTGTTGTTTTAGATTGTCAAGACTTAAATGATTGTCATTTAAAGCAGTTGTACACACAAGATTCAATCATTGACATATGAAGTTCTTTGTAGTTCAATGTGAAAAGATTAAACTGTAGGACATGGGGGTGAACTTTCTTGGTTAGATCCTAGAAACCTCGGGACTTATTGTGTCGCCATGATCTGTGTGTTCTGTTCCATTATTGATGCAGCGCTCATATTCACTGGCTGTCCTTCATCATAAAATCTTCTGCCAATATTGGGTGAAGTGGGCGAGTATATGTTGATGTCAAAATCGTATGTACTTTTTACTGGTACATTGCAAGACCAACTTCTCAAAAACAGAACACACTGGAAGGAAGATGAGAACTCCAGGAGAACCACTCACAAAAGACACAATCAGAAACTACTTGTTGAGTAATTGCTATAAACAACAAAGAAACCTCCAATTCTTTAACCAGACAAAAAGCAGGAAAAAGAAGACAATGAGTTGAAATGTTGAGGTACCCCTATTTTTGCACTATCTTTCTCCTCCATGACCTTGTTACTTCTTAGGAAATGGAATTCCTCCACCTTCTAGGTGTCTTTCTTGTCTGTTCTGCATTTGGTATCTGAGAACCAATGTCATGGTTTTCTAAATTTGTCATCTTGGTCATCTTACCTAGCTTTTTCCACCCACTGGTCCACGCTGATGCTTGCTTCGGCTTTGCCACCTTATCAAACTGTCTCTGCATGCTCTCCATGTCATTTTGGAGCTCCAGGTACTTAGCCTTGACGCTCTCAAGTTCAAACTTAAGAGTGTTAATGTCCTTCTTAGCTGCTGCCCATCCTTCTTGGAACGATTGGGGAGTTCCTTCCAGTAATGTTTTCCTGTTTGACACCATTGGTTGGTATTGGGATTCACCAGCTTCTTTGAGGGAGGTGTTGGCTATCGCATTGCTTATCTTCACCTGTTCAGAGAAGAGGACTTGCACCACAATCCTTAACGGGAGCCTTTCATTTTGGGCAGCATGCATGCAAGCGTCAATTGATAGCTTCTGACAATCCATCACACGGCAGAGCCGTTTCCTTTCATGCTCTGAGAGTGTTGGATGGGCCTGTGAATTTGCTTAAAGGATCAAATATCCAATAATATTCAGATTGTTTTTAGGGATACAGGAGTTGGTCTTTCTATATGTTGGGCAACACAAAAAGCTTAAAAAAACACTAGTTGATAGCACACTTGAAAACTTCTCATTGGAACTCATTCGACAATTTCAGCTTTCCATACAGTTTCACCCAGTCAATACATAGTTTTTGTGATATGATCATTGTGTTGTTATTGGTAACAAACAGCTCCTTTTCATAGTGTTCTTTTGTCATAACAATTTCGGGTCTTGCCCCAGCTAAAGTTTTGGTTCTCTTTTTCCCCCTTTTTTGTATGACTCTCCATTGAACCTACGACTCAGATACTTCTCTTTAGATTGTTAGGTCATACCAAATGTAGGCCTTTTCTACCCCGCTGAGAAATGTGATTTGTGTCAAATTGATAGGGTAAGACGAGGTAGGGGCAGGTAGAAACTGACAAGGGGGGAAGTAGTGAGAAAGGACATGATTGCTATGAATTTATAGCATGAACAAAAGCTACAGGCAGAATTGGAGCATCACAACAACAGACAATGGCTGAACACAACCACCAGTATTGGAGCAGTTCCCATTCTATGGAGAAGAGGAGCCCAGTGGTGTACTTCAAATTGCAACTCTTCCCCTTCACCACTGCTCCTCTTCCTTCCAGCCCACACAGTCCAACCTTCAAGAATCCACTATTGTTCAACGCTGCAGCTATATATTGTAATCTCATTGCCCCTTCAATGGCCACTTTATATATTTCCTACTCCAAGCCTTTAAGTACCTCATTTTTTGCTTTCAATATTTTTCTTTTTGCTCTGTCTCAACTTGGTGAACGTTTGGTTGGAGAGGGGACAATGAAAGAAAAGGTTTGGGACAAGGGCTTTGACGATGATGACCTCTACCGGAACCAGCTTTACTAACTTCAACCGTAAGGGTGAGGTATTCTCCTCTTGAACTTACAAAATAAAGTAGATTCCTGTTATTCTTTTTTTCCATTTATAATGCATTTCATTTCTGACCTTTTTTTTTGTTGCTTACAACGTTGGCAGTATTCTTTCACTTACCGACATATATATGAAGTTATATTCTGCTTAGATCCTAGAACATACGCGTATGATGCCTATTCATGCATGCAAAGGTCAGAGAACTATTCATCCATGCATTTACAATTTGCCTTCTCTGCACCTTTATGATATTTCTTGGAGTAGAACTGAAATCAGAAAATATTTATAGAGAAAATTTTATTTACCTTGAGATAGGAATCAATTGCTCGATATAATCCATCATCACAAGTTCTTGCTGATTCGGGCAAAGCCTCAGCCAGGACCTGAAATTTTGTTAGAGAGAGATTTCTATCCCTGGACACCTCTGTAAGGTAACTATCAACAAGCCTTGCCACTCTCATCTTGGCATTTGAGTTATTTCCCCTTTGAGCTACGTCGTACATATGTTTCTCAGAATATGGTTGTCTGCTGGGACTTGAACTAATTTCCATCTGCTCTTGAATGAGAAAATGCTCCAAGAGCCTCTGGACAAGATCAATGTCGTGCAAAGTGTCACTTGTAGTGTATGATGGTATGAGAAGATCTGCCAACGTAGCCTGTTCAAACTGCATCCCCACCCGTTTCTCTAGTTCAGTAACCAAAGCTGGAGCTACTTTCAACATGTTTGCCATTCTCAATAGCCGAAGAAGGAAGCTGCACGAGACACTGTCCTTCTGTGGTGGAATTATGCTGATTAGGCTCTCAATAATCATTCGTTGATCTTTGGCCTGAGCAGGTTGGGGGTCATCCTTGTTTCCTGCCACAATCATATGGAGCCCCCCTTTCCAACTACTGCCACTACCGTTACAATTGCTGCTGTTGCTTCCTTCATCTGGTATCGCTGCTCCCTCTTTTGTGAACCCCGGGAGCCATTTTGCTGCATAGTGCATTATAGAAGCTCCAATTAATTCAAATCTCATCCCCTTGACCTTTATGGCCGTAATGACCCGAACAAAGTGATCAATTCTGAGAATTGAAACGTCTTCAAACCACCAATCTGGAGGAACTTGCTGGTTTCTACTCGGACTCGAGTCTTTCATTTCGCTCCACTTGGGGCTGGATATTTTTGGTTGTCTACCTGTATATTGCCATCTTATACCTTTTGGATTGGCACAAGCTTTCCACGCGATAGACTCGCTGCATCTTCGAACAATTTGAAGGTTTTCGGCCCACGGTGATAGCTTCTGACAGCTTTTCAGTACCAGTATAGAGTCTCTCCATGATGATAAAACTACATAACTGAGGAAAGCCTCGGTTTTGAATATAAGATTGCCTTCTTCCAAGTCCTCAGTCATTTCAAGGTACTCTGCTGCACACCTTAGGCCAGATATATTGGTTGCTGTTAGATCAACAGCAATTCCATAGCAGAATTTTGTTGCTAGCTCAAAAGCCTCTGGCCCACCTGGAAGATCATCCAAACTAATCTTGCTCAACTCTGCATCGCGTGATTCATATATCACTCTATTCATCTTGCCACTCCGAGAAAGGAGGGGATACTTTGAGAGAGAGAGAGAGAGAGAGAGAGAGAGGAATCAGTTAGCTTCAATCCACAAGTATAGAGATAAGGTATTCTAGTTTCTGAGCAGTGGTTACCTTGTGCAAGTGGAAACTAACATCTCCAATTTGAACTAGAAAGTCACTGGGAATGTCAGTTGCAACAAACCTGTTTTGGAGGACGAGCATACGAGTAACTTCAGAAGCTTATTAAATCTAGAACAGATAAAGTAAAAGAAGGAAGAAACTCATTGGGTTTTGCAATTCTAAGCTTCATTAAACAGATAAGGTTTATGCAAGCACACATTTCTTGTTCACGAATATGTACAATAAATTTGGACTCGATACATACCAAGACTGGCCTCTTTGTTCAAACCCATCAGTCTTGAGACCATGCTTGCTCGTAGTAAGCACTCCATTGCCATAGTCTCTTCCACCAACTGACTCGGTCTCTGATTCCCACATGTTGAAAACCAAGAAAGCCCAGAAAGCTTGGAACAGGCTTCTCTCAGAAAAGTGCTTGTAGTTCAGGGAAAATGAGTAGCAAGAGCAAAGCAGAACAAGCAGAAACAGGGATGATGAGCAAAAGGGACGAATCCCACATGGGGAAGCTTGGAATTATCTCTAATTGTCGGCTTCTCGCAGATTTTCAAGACCTCTTACAGGCTGTGAAGTAATGGGCATGGGAGTACTGTTTTTGGATCATTTGCCTTATAATTCTCTTTTTTAACTTTGAAACTAAGATGCTTTATATGTGAAGCAAGTATTAGAGAGAGAGAGAGAGAGAGAGAGAGTTGGAGTTTTCTTTCTTTAACTACTTTTTAATAGTCCCTTTTTTCTCTCTTCCTATGTCTTCTTCTAAATATAGAATTGTCACAAACTCAGAATCACAAACATTCCTCTGTTAACGAGAAATGGGATTAGAAAATTAAGGTGGCCGGTGGAGTATGCATCCAAAACTAATGAAAGTCACATTTATGAAATTGTTACTGACTATCAAGTTATTATTTTTGTGTTTTCTGCCATCAAACTCAGAATCAAAATTACATAATGACCGGAACGAGTGCTGGATGCAGCCCGCTGGTTAAAGACTTTATCAGCTGAACCAGCATGCAACTTCAGGGTACCGTTCCTCACTCTTCACTTTACCTTTTCAAGACTTATTTGGGCACCTTCACTGAAGAGAAAACGAGGAATGTTGGAGACTGTATTTGAAATCTCACTTTGACTCTCGGTTACTGTTGTCTGGGTACAGCAATCAGATTAATCAGTACCACAGCCTCTTGGAGACTGGTACAATGCACATATGCTTCTCAAAACCTCCATGTTTTGAGAAAGTTTGGTAAACGGGTCCCAGAGTTTTTATGAATTTTCTTTGTAGTGACTGATACAGTTGAAAGATTAAACCCACTGGATCGTGACCTGATTAGTAGGTCAGTCCAATTACCCGTTCATGAACATTCATCAGTACTGTAGCTTGTTTGCGGCCCTGTGTCAGAATTGATGAGCCATATGTATGTCCACCACCATGCCAGGACTTAGCTGTATTAATGGGCAGCTAGGCTGTTGACATCCCTGTCCACACCGAGCTACATTCGTCAAGAACAGGAATTTTCTGTGTCTTAAATGGACAAAGATGCTTGTGCGATCATTCAACGTATTTTGCTGAGAAACTTCGTGACCCACCAAATTATATACGGTATCAAGTGAATGCCATTATACTAGCCTTATTTTGGAGTGTCGTCAATAGGATGATGCCAGGATTGGTTCAATAGAGCATTTCACCATGGTCAGAACGAAGAAAGCCCCCCCCCCCCTTCCTGTCAAAATGTTTGGGAGAGGGTGCTGTTGACCTTCATCTCCCGCTCATAAAAACTTCGGGAAAGATCAGAGATTTACTAGCTAAGCTGGTCAAACAATGCCATAGCTCGTTAAGGTTGATGTTGGTGAGTCGCTTGTGTTAGAAATATATTCATACAACAAAGATATACATCTAGCAAGAAAGGAAGATTCGGAAGGACGGGATCGTCGTATAATCTCTTTACTTGCCCGGTTATTCCAAGTAAAAACATTGTATTATCAGAAAGAACTAGTTACAAGAGTAGAAAAATCTTTTGGACAAACTAAATCTTGCATCACAAAAATTAAGCTATTGTCTAAAACCCCCTTGCAAACTGACTAAAGGTTTCAAAGTTGCATCGTCTATTTGATTTAATCTACATGTCGAGAAAGTAGCATCAATTTAAAACTCATCCCGATGGATCCAAAGTATTAAACTTGACAATAACATCACAAACATATCCTTGTGGAAAATTAGGCTATTAAAAGCAATAACAACACATAAAAACAACCTTTCACAAGATCAGGTGAATAATTTTCTTCCCTAATTTTGTCAAAACATTTGCAGAAAATAGTTAAACTTGAAAAAAAAGTAATGGTTTTTTCTTTGACCTGTTAAAAAAAAATACACCAAAGCAATAACACCCCTCTCCTACCCGACAATGACAATGATAAAAAGGGTGGGACCAAATATATTTGTGCTAGTGGATCAGAATATGGGAGCTAGTACTACTATTTTGAAGAAGGAGCTTTGTATTATATTCAGGAGGAGGATAAATGATTATTGAGTTACATTTAAAACTTGATGTCCAACAAGGGACCTTGAACTAGCCTTTGGTCCTTCTTTTCAAGTCCAAATCATCTTAACATGATAGTAAGTGTTGGTGTTTTTCTAAAATATATGATATGCAAATGTCTTTGTTTTGGGTTTTATTTTACATGTCAAAGTGATATGAAAGGAACGGAAAACGTAAACAAGAAGGAATTTCACATGGAAGAGAAATGGTAGAATAACATGAACTCCTTACTAATATACTTATGCGATATGTTAAGGTTTATGCATGTATATTGAATATGGTACGAAACATCGTGCGAGAAACGACCACACGCGCGGGTGCTTGAGCGTGATAGTGGGTTGTTAGGCGCAATATGGAGCTTTGATGATGCACTTTGCACTTTGTGTGATGAACCAGTTGCACCAGGTTCTGGTCAGACCCTGTCGTTAGGCAGCTGGGTGGTGCCGGTACGGGCTCCTCATGAGAAGCGGTTAGACATCTTAAAGCTTTCGTGATTAAATATGGGTCATCCGTGTGGGTGGTGTGATGAATGGGTTGCACCAGTTTGGGTCAGACCTGACCATTGAGCAGCTGAGTGGTACCAGTTCAGGCAGACCTGTCCGTTGGGAGCAGTTTCTGGTTCAACCGTCCAGACTGAATGGGTGCATGGTAGAAAGGTACGACTCTTAGTGAGCAGTCACTAATACGCCATACATTGGTCTTTACCTCTTCACTTCTTCTTTTTCTACAGATCTTTAACAACAAGGAATTTCTGCAGAATTTCTGACATGTAGAAATATTTTTTAGATTTTCATACACTTGTCTATGGGTGAGTGACCATTTACTTAAAACTTTAAACTGTTAGAAATGAGCCCATATATATGTATACATACATACAAAGTTGCATATAAAATTGACCTAAGACAGGTCACTTTTAAAATTTGGGAAGACCTAATTGATGCATGGGGTGGAGGCAGCCAATGCCATGACAGATATATGTAATGGTAACCAGTGACATGAGGCGCCACCACAATTTGGAAGACCCAAAAGGGGTAAAGATGACGAAATCCATACGTTGAAGAGATGGTCTAAAGTTACCACCCCATGTGTGAAATCTTCCTCCCACGTAGGCTAAGCTTACGTTCATTTTGTTCTTTTGCCATTTCGTAGGCCCATTGCTGTCTGCTTCACATGGATGCGCTCTCTCTCTCTCTCTCTCTCTCTTCCACTCTTGGCTTGTGCTTTATTTTGGGTGCCCAAAACCCCTGAATATAATTAATAAGCAGGACCCTATTACTAATGACATTTTTGCAGAACTTATTTAGCATTACACATTAAAACCAGTAAGAGTGTGTTTGAATGTAGTATTTCAATAAGAGATTTTACTTTGACTAACGATATAAAAGTATCTTGAATGAAATCCTCCATTTGACAACTATTAAAGAGAATTTGTGAAATTCTAAAAGAGATTTAAAAAAGAGGAATTTGTAGGGCTAAAACTTTTGGTTGAAATAACCATTCTGCACTAACTTTTTGTCAAATTCATGAAAAACTATCTTCCACAACTCAAGCTGTTTTTTGTGCCCCATTTCGGAATTAACGAATCGTCTTTTGTTTCAGGAATTAATCTATAATTATTTATCACATAACCAATAATCGTTATACAATGCCCATTTGTAAAAATTGCCGAAATAACTTTGATTTTTTTGAGATCTTAACATGTAAGGATTTTCTAATGAAGGGATTTTAAACTTTGTGATATTTTTTTGGTAAAAGGAATTTTAGGAGTAAAATGTGTAGGGCTTAGTTGGTACCGGAGGTGTAGGGGTTGCCCGGTGACATATGCTCCGAGTTGTAGGGGCTGATTTGTTTCTAACGCCCGTGACTAGGTCAAGAGTGAGGGCCTAACTCACCTCAGCCCATTTAAAGCTATCAATGGGCTGGACTTGGGCCGGCCCAGCCTAAGCCCAACGGGCCTCCAACAAAAATGATCCGGGGCAGGGCCTGGTGTCTGGAAAACGGGCCGGACCGAGCACGGGCCTGAAATATGCATATATGGGCCCAGTCCAAGCCCAAGCCCTAGGCCCAATATTTAGGGCCGCGCATAGGCCCAAATTTCTTTTTTTCTTTTTTGGTTCCCAACTCCTTGTTATTTATTTGTGTCGATGGCCAACAAGAATACATCAAATTAATTTGTTGAGATTGATACATGTTAATTTGGTGTAATATTGACAAGCCTTTTTTGGCCTACTAACATTATAATTTATAAGTAGCATTTTTTGAAAGTTTCAATTCTAATCAGTTTATTTCAAATTTATAATATTAGTTTAATTTTGTATAAAGTTTTAGCATATATTTTGAAATCCTAATCAGTTTATTTGAAATTTATTCTGTTAAGCTTTACTTTTTTCACTAAAGTTAAATTTTTGTTATTATAATGTACCACTAAAAACTATTTGGAATTTACAAGAATTTAAATTTGGAGTATAGTTATTAATTCCCCAGATGATCTTAAGTAATAAGTATAAATTTTGACTAACAGTTTTTTTTATCTACTTGGTCTCATATACAAAATTTTATTCTATATATATGACTCTCATATGTATATAGGATGGTTATGAGTGAGTATAAAAAACCTATGATATTAATATATTGTGTTTGTCAGAAAATAAGAAGTAAGTGAGGTTAGAATTTATAAATGTATGTAAATTATTAACATCCATAAAGAGTTAATTTAAAGATAAATGTGTTCATAGGCCCTTCTCTTTTTATCCGGGCTTAAGACCGGCTGCTTGTAAACAAACAGGCGAAGTTACCTAATTTTTTATATATACGGAAAAATATCTATCTTGCTTGTAAAAATTTATTATATATATATATATATATATATATATATATATATATATATATATATATATATATATATATATATATATATATATATATATATATATATATATACTGATCCATTGATAGCGCTAGCAAAATGGAGTATTTGCTAGCGCGACCTAGGCCGTCCATCCTAAAGATGGACGGCCCAGATCGCGCCTTTTTCGAAAACTGTCAGTCGTCCGCGATACTATGTCGCGGACGGATTTTTTTACCTTTTTGCCCCTCCACCCGTCCGCTACATTGTATCGCGGACGGTCCAAATCTTCTTTTACGTTTTTTTAAGTTCGTCCGCTACATAATGTAGCGGACGTTTTTAACAAAAAACCGTCCGCTACATTATGTAGCGGACTATTTTACTCGAAAAGAGACATCTGTGTTGTCAGCTCTGGAAAAAGACAACCAACTTTTATTTTCTCTTTCCCCCTCATCTCTCATCTTCTCTCTTCTGGATGAGCTCCTTCAAGACGGTGGTTCCTTCGGGGTAGTTGGACAGCACCTCCCGTGTCCGGCGATCAAGGACACAACGATCTTTCCTCATCTCTCATCTTCTCTCTCTCCCTTGTGAGCGTGCGAGTGGCGATCGAGGCCACAACCATTTGAAAACTCTTCCTTCTCTTTCTATCTTGCCGCTTCAAATAGTTATGATGTGCTTTGATCTGGTTGTCATGGGTTTGAGAAATTAAGTTTTTTTTTTAAATCTTTTCATTTTTGATAAAGGGTGATAGAAATGGAGGAGGTTGAAGACCCTAGAACAAAATGGCAATCTGTTGCCAGCCAATTTCATGAATGGTTCCAGCCTGCAGGTGGATGTGCTAATTGAGTGTGCTCGTTTTGGAGTCTTTTTTACCAATGGCAATCTGTTGCCAACGAACTTCATGAAGATTTGTTCATCAGGATCAAAGTAAGAGAGAGAAAAAGAAGAAGTCAGAATGAGAGAAGGGAGGAAAAGAAGACTAGTCCGCTACATTATGTAGCGGACTAGTCTTCTCTTTTTCCCTCCCTTGCGGACACATTAATGACACAGAAAAGTCATACCACACATGTGTGGGCCTGTCATTCGTCCGCGATACTATGTCGCGGACGGCATGGAGGGGCAAAAAGGTAAAAAATGTCGTCCGCGATATTGTGTCGCGGACTACTTTTGACATGCGTCAGGGCCTGTCAGTCGTCCGCGATACAATGTAGCGGACGGGTGGAGGGGCAAAAAGGTAAAAAAATCCGTCCGCGACATAGTGTCGCGGACGACTGACAGTTTTCGAAAACGCGATCTGGGCCGTCCATCTTTCAGGATGGACGGCCCAGGTCGCGCTAGCAAATACTCCATTTTGCTATATATCAATATATCAATATATATATATATATATATATATATATATGAAAAAAACTAAATTTTGTGAAAAAAATTATTCTTAAAACTTAAGAGAAGAAAAATAAAAAGAAATTACCTAATCATCCGGAAGTACTTCAATATCCGAGTCACTGCTCTTCCTATCATCAATCGGTTTATCTTGCTCGCGGTATTTCGCATCAAGATAATCCTTCCAACATACACATAGCTCGAGCGACTCGGGGTTAAGACGACTCCTCCTGTCATCCAAAACCCTCCCGCTCGCTGAAAATGCCGACTCTGAAGCAACCGTGGAGGCTTGCACTGGCAGTACATCCCGTGCAATTTGATAAAGTTTTATACATGTTTTGATTTTGTTTTCAAAAATTTAACAAATTAAAATTAACCTGTTCTTGCATTGATAAATCAGAATAATGATCAGTATTTGAATATACACCAATCTCATTAAAAGAGGAAAAAGTAGACGAACCTGCCGAATTAGAAGTACCTTCACCTGGTAGTTGTCTTGCTACTAGATGTTCAAAGCCCTTAAGGTATGGCGCATAATACCTCTCAGCAGTCGATGATGAAGCTCGCCCGCGCACGTCAGCAGAATTACGATAGAGGTTGAACAGTTCCTCAAATGTCTTGCTCACTTTCGCTGTGAGTGCGGTTGTGTCCTCTACTGGGTAGCACATTAATCTCGATATCTCTTGTATCGAGACGTTCACGCCATGCAACTTTAACCTAGGATCTAAACAAGTAGCCACAGCAAAAATAACAGGCAGTTCACTCCAATATTTATTAAACTTTTTATCCATCACTTTTACTATTTCCTAAAAGGGTCCTATATATCTCCATTTTGTTAACATTGTAGCCATCTTGAGAATTTCTATTACAGCGAGAGGAGAGGTGGGATAGTACGTACCAGACAATAAATTGGTAGACGTGTAAAATACCTCCAAAAATTCAGCTAGGTATGTGGCCATCTGCCATTCCTCTTGAGTTGGCAAGCCGGCTGGGAACAAGGTTAGTAGAAAATGCGTATAGACTTCTCTGTATGCCAGAATGTGTAAAAGCATATGGTATGTAGAGTTCCACCTGTGGACCACATCTGTAACTGCTCTCCTGCGAGGCATATTATATTCAACACACAACGTTTTAAATTGTTGTGTTCTCGGACTCGAACTATTAACATACGCTGTCATACCCCTCATTTTGACAAGAATATCTCCTGCAGCAGCTAAACCATCTTGAACAATTAAATTAATTATATGACAAACACAACGAACATGAAATAATTTACCAGAAAGTACAGGTTTGAGGCTCTCTTCTAAAGCATCAACAGCAGCTGTATTATTAGAAGCATTATCAAAACTAATACTCATAATCTTATCCTTTAATTTAAACGTGGTACATGCTTTTAATATAATAGTAGCAATGTTCATTCCATCATGCGGAAAAGGAAAGAGCTCGAAAGCGATGATTCTCTTGTGCATAATCCAATCTACATCAATCCAATGAGCCGTCACACAAGTATAACTAACAAAAGTAAACAGAGATTGCCAAATATCAGAAGTAAGACTAACTTTACCGTCAAAATTATCGAAATAATCGATCAGGCGTGCTTTAGCAGCATTATACTGTCGGAGTGCATCGGATCTAGTTGTGTTTCTATGAACCTTTTTGTACAAAGGTTGAACGTATGTGTTCATATATCTAGAGTGCTTAGCATTATCGGCAAAAGAAAAGGCTTGTTCATCGTGAATAACAAATTCAGCGAGACCGTCTCTTTGCTCTCGCTGATTATAAACAAATAACTTACCGTCAAAAGATAACTGCGTTTGGGTAGGTTCGACGTGGCCTTGTCGAGGTGCACACTGAGGGTAATGCCTGTTAAGATGTCCATTACCACTACCAGACGAAAATAATTTAGCACAGTACTTACATCGAGCTTTTCGGATGCCGTCCACCATAACTTCATCAAAATGATTCCAACACTCGGTTTTTTTTTTTCCCTTTTGGACTTCTGGCTCATTACCGGAGGCATTGCTCGGCCCTTCTTCATCATGACCAGGCATAGGGTTAAGATTATGCCACGGAGTAGTAGCTTCGCCAACCGAGCTGCGTCCTTGACTATAATGCGGGGGGTCTTGTGAAGGCGTGTATTCAAGATCTGGAATGTTTTGATTGAACTCTCAATTGGCTTGGGTATCTATCATACAGCCTGTACTCATTCGTCCAGGAACGAATGGTTGTGGTGGTGCTTGGATTGGTGTTTGTGATGACCGTGGTGCTGGCGCTTGTGCTGGTGGTGGTGCTTGTGTTGATGATGATGATGATTTTTCGTGATGATGATCCACGCTTCAGTTTCTTCAGTAATCCAGCCATATTTGACGCTAAACTTTTTTATTAGATTGAAAAATAAAAATTATAAGAGTAACTAAATACACAAGTATAAGAGCAGTAATTAGTAATTAGAAATAGAATTAAAAGAATTAAAGAACAACAAATGAATCACTGAGGGTAATTCAAAATTCAAAATTGGAGAGAGTTAGTAATTAAAAAGAATTTAGTAATAGTAATTAATAAATAAAAATTCACTAATTACTAATTACTAGACAAAAGAAATAGAGAGTAGCAAATTAATAAGAGGAGTAGTTAGTAATTAGAATTTAGTAAGAGTAGTAATTAATAAACAAGAGTAATAATTTGTAAGAGTACTAATTAGTAAATAATAGTAGTAATTAGCAAGAGTAGTAATTGGAGAGAGAAATAGTAGTAAAGCTTGTAAGCCTGTTTCCCCGCAAATGTCCACGTGATGCGTACACTTGCAATCAATTATTGGCATGTGGCGTGAAACTCGCCAAAATAAAATTTGGGAGTTGCTATTTGCACTCCATTTTTGAGTAATGACGCTCTCTTTTCCAGTAACGATATGTAACATTTTCTGTGTAGCAGTACGCTGTGGCGGAGGGAAGAAGGTGGCACAGTGGGCACGCGCCTACCTCCATCCTTTGGCATAAAGTACCTTTTGTACTACGGGTCTTATAGTAATGGTATTGTTATTTTAATGACCCTCCGAAAAATTTATAGCTTTCAAGAAGTTTTGTGAAACCATTGTTCTTTTTCAGTATACACAAAAATTATTCCTACCACATACTATACAATTCAAGAAATTCTAACACTTCAATTTATTTTCACTTTTGTCGCTACGTCTATTTCTTTTAGGACACTTCATTGATCTTTTCAAAACAATATTGTAAGTTTCATCTTTATTAGTTTTGAACTGAACACGTTAAGATACCTTTAAAACGTTGGTGTCCACCTTATACAAGATTTCTGGTTCTTCCACAGATTGTACATGACCGCAACCAGTGCAAAAGTTGATTAGAGAAAGTCATTCGTCGTGAAGAAAGTCCGATCCTCAGGCGACCATCAGCCTGCTAGAGTGCCGCTCCGAGGGCTTGTAGCCATAAATTTGGGCCACTATCAAATTGGTTGGCTTCCTCGCTCAACAAGTTTTAGGTCCACTTGAATCGAGTTGGATATGTATGGGATGGGCTCACTGCGATGGTTGCCAGCTTGTTCCGTAACTTCACGGGGGTGCTAATGTCCTAGCCATACAAAGGGCGTTTGAACATCTAGTTTCCACGAGAAAGTAAGCAAGGGAGAGATTATTAATATGCAAGATGCACACCGACAACTAAAATAGGCTTTTTAACAAAAAAAAAAATATTAAAGAGGTGAAAAAGGATATAAAGATCTGGTAATAGCACCTACTATAATGGAATTATCGATTCTACTGTTAGGTGTTCGTGGAAGGGAGATGCCTCTCGTCAGTCTTGAAGATCATTTGAGAGGTACAGGTGATTGATTACTCAGGTCCCAGCCGGAACAAAGTCCGTTTTTTTCTTTTGGACTTAACCTCTTTTTGTCGAAAGAAAACATGGATAATATCCGCTCTTGAAGTCCTTATTCCTTATTAGCCCCTAGTTACTGGTCTCAAGAAGCGAACGTAAAATATTTTGCCCTACTGTTAGACTAAGTCTCCAAGTCCAAGTAAGATATAACATGGTTCGGTAATGCCCACATTTACATTACAAAAAAAAGAAAAGAAAAGAAAGAAGGCGAGATTCACTAGCGACAAAGATAAAGATTCAAAACCTTGACAATTCGAGACGGTAGCAAAGTCATAGCCAGTACCTAGTGGAAATCTCAAGGCACGGTTGCTCGAATTGCAACCAAATTTCTAGTAGGTGCTGTTCGGAAAAAAAATTTAGTTGCAATCTTCAACCAATTTGATTCAAAATTCACTTTGTGCGAAATTGAAATAATACAAATAAATTGAGGAGAGGGTTTTGTGATTAGCTACATGCACAGGGAGTAGTGTTTTCCATTGAACTTTGATCTTCAATTTTCCTCGTCTTGACTTCATTCAGAATATTTCTTGCCCACTCGGAGAAGAAGGTCTCATTGTAACCAATTCTGCCACTTTTGTAGATGGACATGCAGCGACGATCGTCATCGGAGTACGGGCAATCATCGCCATTCGGGTCACGCCATGCACCCTGGTGCTTCATCCCTGACCAGCTAGCGATCCAATGGTAAACGAACTGACCAACACCCGCAAGCTTCAACCATCCTTTGGGGAAGAACTCCATAACGCTGCTATTTCTATCCATGAGAAACATGTTGGTTAACTGAGCCCCATGTGGTGATATCAAAATGTCAGTTGAACTCATCAGCTTCACCTGCATCATACGTTGATTCATCACTGATTTGCACAGCGAGCGGTAAATGATTCCAATTCGATAAAATGACTCCAACTTAGGTGTAAAGGTAATTTACAAAGTATGCATTTTTATGAAAGTCAGTGATGGCGTCTGATTCTCGCAATGATAAAATCACCTCCTCTCGTGTGCGATTGTGCAAGTCTACTTGGCTTCCTAGAATCGTATGAACTGGTGCTAGTGCTGGATGAACCAACCCATTGTTAGTTAGGCCCGCTTCCCGAAAAAGACTTCTATTTTTCTCTCTTTCCTCACAAAGAACCATCAAGAAAGACCAAGGAGAAGTGGTAGCACCACAAACTTTACCAACTTTTAAAATCTTCTTATAAGTCTCCATCAAAAGAAAATCTTCTCAAACTTGAGGAATGGCATAATGCAAAAATTAACTTTTTAGTCCAATTCTAAGCCCAAAAGAAAGAAAACAACTCGTGTGTTTTATTAATTGAATATCCAAATGATCACCATACGTTTTGATCCATTATATGTACTGTGATTACATGGCGTAACACGATTAGATGACGTATTGTGAATGCTGCTTACATACAGTTACCGTTTTACCATCGATTACTAAGTATTAGCTAAAAAAAAACCAGTCGTTCGAATAAAAGGAGGAATGTATTAGTCACAGAGACTAACCTGTTCACAGAAGGTGAGATTACTAGAGCGAGCAACCGTCAACCGGCAGCCCTCCACCTTCCGGCACTCCCCTTCGAAGATCCGAACCACCTCGGACTCGTTCTTAAACGACCTCGGCCCAGTCCTCATAAACATGGTCATCCCAATATCAACAGCGCCACCAGTTACGGCCCTGCTCACGTTACACTTGACTCTAGCCTTGCACCTCATCAAATCATACACCTCCATCCTCCTCTCCCTGGACATCCCTCCTTCATTATGCCTCATCACCACAGCCCGCTCAAAACAGACAGGCTCAATCCCACCTTTATCTTCCCCATCAAACCCTTCAATGTTTATGAGCCCACCAAACGTACCTTCCATTAAAGCCCTCAACCATGGGCCCATCTTAGTTCTCAGCTCACCCCAGTGGTACAAAACCCACCTGGAGGGGACTGAACACCCACTCTTGATATGCCATGCTACAAAAGGCACCATAGCAGATAAGCCGTGCCAAATATTGTCATAGTTGTAGTGATTATTGGACACAAAAGTTAAGCCCTTCACGAGGGTGGCATTGTGAGGTAGGGCTTCTGGCCATGCAAATGCATAGTAGTTCCATGCACCGTCGTGAGTGTCGCGTCCCTTTATGCACAAAACCCTACCTTTTGATGCCTCTGAAGGAAATTCTTGGTACTGCACTTCACCTTCCTCGTGTGTGTCATAGGTGGAGCTCATGAACCACGTGTGGCCTTGTTGGGCCGTGTTGGAGTAACGGAGGTCCTTCAAGGGGAGGAAGGTGACGGCGTCGCGGAGTTTTGAGACCGCAGTGGTGGGTTTTGGGTCCGGTGATTTGGTGCAGTTGGGTTGAAGAAGGTGGTTCGGCCATTTTTTCATGAAAGCCCATGAAGGAGAAGGTGAAGAAGATGGAGGAGTCTGCAGAGATTGGATCTGGAAGAAAATGAAGAGGACGACACATGAGACAAGAAGATAAATAGAGAGTTTTTGGGAGTAGCAAGACATTGAAGAACGATGATGTTGTTTGGTCATGGTGTGGGATGAAGAAGTTGTTTTGGAAGAAGGTTGATATCCCCCTCTTTCCACTTTCTCTCTCATTGGTGCACTTTTTGACAATGGAAATTGTGTGAGTGAAAGTGGGTATGAACTTCATTTAAAACGAGACAGGTTAACCTTAGGGTCAAAGTTATAATGCCTATATATTGTCATAACGATTTTAGTGTTTTTATCCGAGTCTACCAACTGTGTTAGTATCGTATGTATTGCTTTTGCGAAAGTGATCATATATAATAACTTTGTTAATGAACCTAATCATGGGGGGAAAAAATGAACAAAACTGAGGCAATAAGTGATGGCACATTACCTGCTTTTTGAACGGTCTTCTCGCTATTTGTCCTCTTTTATTTTGTCAAGAGTGGTCTCACACCAATAGACATGACAATCAAGAACCGTAACATATGTTACTGTTGTAACTTGTTACCCATCGTCTCCAAAACCTGTCTAATTGGCCTTCCAATCCAGGCTTCTTAATAATATGGACCATTTGATCACGACCATGAGAGGTCTTCTCCTAGAAAAGTGTTTGGATTTCATCTTCTTTCGAGCACAAAATGGTTTAGTTACGTGAGAAAAATGACCTAAAGATGAAAATTGTCAAGGTCCAGACTCGTGGCATGCACAGTGGGCATTCATGTATAGTAGCATTAGCTATCTTGTGCCTAGTGCAAATTTTAGAATGTTCATAAATGTGATGTAGACACATGAAATGGAAGCATTAAAAATAGTGGGTTACACGTGTTTGGAGATTCATATGGAGGGGATTAGCAGATTATGAATGTATACATCAAGGGATATTTTCCTCTTGTAATTATATTTATCTTCTCCCTTGGGTTTTATGCCTGATTTTTCTTTTTCCCTGATGCCAAAAATATTGTAAAGAGCAGCGTCCAAGTTAATATTATGTGAACCATCTTGTACGTGTAGAAGACACGCTAGGATTTACATCAGATCATCGATAGGTAAAAAGTCGAAAGGCACTGTAGTAGTGCGAGGGCTAATCAAATAGGCAACGATAGTTTACGTTAAATATTTTGAAAAAAGTGGTCAATGATTCTTTCAATGCACTTTAAGCCGTAATACACACACACACACAAGTAACATACGCATAAAGATTACATTTTCTAAATTACCACCATAATTCGAAGAGTAGATCTGCTCATTCTAAAAGAAGAATTAACCACTCTACTAACCATGTGTTGGCTATTCGTGTAAAATGACTAACTAATCTCCAGAATTCCTTTTTTTAGCTCCAAGAGTATTAGGCAATACTGTTTTGTAGAGGTGCAATTTGGGCTAGGGAACCCGTGGACGACTCGTGCCAGCCCGTAAAAATATAGGTATGGTCTTAGAATTATAGTGAGTGTGGTGGACACAGCACAATTTTGAATCCTTAGAAAATATAGGCCGGGTATGGACAAAGGTTTTTTGAAACCCGCCCAACCCATGAGAAACTCAGTCAAAGTATGTATTTTTTCTTTAGTCTTTAAAATTTTCTAACCATATGCTTTAGATACCTTTGAAGAATTCTTTTTTTCTCTTTTATTTCGTATTACAAGACTAGATTTCTAAAGATTGTTTTATGATCTGAGAGTGGCCTGAACATGATCTGACTCTTGGCCCATCTAGCCTGCCAAGTTGTAGCCCTACTGTTTTTAATGACTATTGGTCTTGAATATTTGCATGCACGTGATAAGAAGGATCAGACCACAAGGAGAAACCAAAAAAGGGAATATGATGGGTGAGTGCTGAAGCTACTTAATTATAGACACCTATGATCTACTAATAGAATTAAATACACTTCTATGTTATCTTGGGATAATGTAAAGAAAATTTTTTGGCGGTTATTCAGGTTGAAGGAATCCTACATCTCATATAACGATCGCTAAATATTTCTAATGACTTTTATCTAGCAACTCTAAAAAATGCTATTTAGAATTATTGCTGAAAGTATTAGAACAAAAGCTACTAGATACATTAACGATTATTAATTATCACCATATGCTGTATTTTAAGAAGATTTCTACAACCTGCGTAGCAGCTAAAATTTGTTCTAATGTAAAAAACTTCTTCAAGTGAAACCTATACTGTACAATACTTCTGCTGTAAAAAATTGTTGCTAAATGTATTTTAGTGACGAATAATTTGTCACGATGATTTTAACAAGAGCGACAATCATTTTTAGAGACAATCTTTTGTCACTAAAACTGGTACAACATTAGATGCGGTACATCAGAGGATACTATCACTTAAAGTGCGATTATAAAGAGTACATAGTGTAAATCTCAAGGCAAGATGGATCGAAGAGCAAATTTATAACAGATGCTGCTCACAAAAAAAATAAAAATTCAAGTCGCTATGTTCGACCAATTTTTATTAGAGTTCAGTTTATGCAAAATTGAAAGAATGCAAATAAATCTAGGAGAGGGTTTTGTGATTACCTACATGCACATGGAGTAGTGTTTTCCATTAAACTTTAATCTTCAATTTTCCTAGTCTTGACTTCAGAACATTTATTGCCCACTCGAAGAAGAAGGTCTCGTTGTAACCAATTCTGCCACTTTTGTAGATGGACATGCAGCCGCGATAGTCATCTGGGAACGGGCAATTGTCGCCATTGGGGTCACGCCATGCACCCTGGTGTTTCATCCCTGACCAGCTAGCGAGCCAGTGGTGAACGAACTGACCAACGCCCGCGCAAGCTTCAACCATCCTTCGATAAAAAAAAATAAAAAAAAACTCCGTAATGCTGCTGTTTCTATCCATGAGGAACATGTTGGTTAATTGAGCCCCATGTGGTGATATCAAAATGTTGGTTGAACTCATCAGCTTCACCTACATTGTAGATTGATTCACGACCGATTTGCACAGTGGTAAATGATTCCAATTCCAGCAAAACTGCAAATAAAACTATTCCTATTTAGGTGTAAAGGTAATCCACAAAGTATGCATTTTTATGAAAGTCTCAATGGTGTCTTACATAGATTCTCGCAACAATATGATCACCTCCTCTTGTGTGAACAAATTTTGGCTGCTATTGAGTTATCTTCCTCCAACTCCGTATGTAGTGACAATTAATAGTCACTAAATGTTTTTAACAGATTTTCATCTAACACTTTCAGGAATAATTCTTAGCAGCATTTTTTTAGTGTCACTAAATAAAGTCACTAAAAATAATTAACTCTATATGATATATAAGGGGGTGAGAAGATAACTCTTTCAACCCGGATAGCCGCCAAAAATTTTTCCTCTTTGTGTGCAACTTTGCGCAGGTCAAGTGGTGTTCATCCAAATTGAAGACATAATCGTGTGGTGAAATGATTGAGCTACGCACTAGAAGGCCATCTCTCCATCTTAACTGTGGTGGGAATAACACGAACACACGATCACTAAAAAAGAGAAGAAAATTAAATGATACTCTATGACTTGCCTACCTACAATCTTATGAACTAGTGGCTAGTGCTGGATGAACTAACTCATTTTCAATTAGGCCCTCTTCCCATGAATTCTTTTCTTTTCAGTTGACAAAAGGACCATAAAGATAGACATAGGAGAAGTGGTAGCACCGCAAACTTTAAAGATCGTTTATAATCCTCTTAGGAGTCTCTATCAAAAGAATGTCTTCTTGAACTTGAGCAATGGTATATGCAGACTAACTTTTTAGTCCGCTTCTAAGCCCAAAAGAAGAGAACACCTCGTCTTCTATTAATTAAAGATCCAAATGCTTTTGATCAGTTATATGTATCGTGACTACATACGGCGTATCATAATTACATGATGTATCGTGAATGCTGCTTACAGTGGCCAATTAACGGTTGATTATTAGCTCTAATAAAAAACATTCATTAGTTCGAGATAAAAGGAGGAATGTACTAGTCATGGACTAACCTGTTCACGAAGATGAGATTACTAGGGTGGGCAGCCTTCCACCTTCAGGCACTCCCTTCGAAGAAGATCCGAACCACCTTGGACTCGTTCTTAAACTACCTTGGCCGGTCCTCATAAGCAAGGTCATCCCAATAGCCACACCGGCACCGGCACCGGCACCGGCACCGGTACCGGCTCGGCTCACATTACACGTGACCCTAGCCTTGCACCTCATCAAATCATACACCTCCATCCTCCTCTCCATAGACATCCCTGCTTCATAATTCCTCATCACCACAGCCCTCTCAAAACAAATAGGCCCAGGCCCCACCTTCATCTACCCCATCAAACCCTTCAATGTTTATGGGCACACCAAATGTACATTCCATCAAAGCCCTCAACCATGGGGCCATCTTAGTTCTCAACTCACCTCAGTGGTATAAAAACCACCTGGAGGGCACTGAACACCCACTCTTGATATGCCATGCTACAAAAGGCACCATAGCACATAAGCCATGCCAAATATTGTCATAGTTGTAATGATTATTGGAGACAAAAGTTAAGCCCTCTAAGAAGGTGGCATTGTGAGGTAAGGCTTCTGGCCATGCAAATGCGTAGTAGTTCCATGCACCATCGTGAGTATCACGTCCCTTTATGCACAAAACCCTACCTAATGATGCCTCTGAAAGGAATTCTTGGTATTGCACTTCACCTTCTTCGTGTGTGTCGTAGGTGGAGCTCATGAACCATATCTGGCCTTGTTGGGCAATTTAGGCGTAACGGAGGTCCTTCAAGGGGAGGAAGGTGACGGCGTCGCGGAGTTTTGAGGTCGCCGTGGCGGGGTTTGGGTCTGAATATGATTCGGTGCAGTTGGGTTGAAGAAGTTGGTTAGGCCATTCGTTCATGAAAGCCCATGAAGGAGAAGGTGAAGGTGAAGGTGAAGAAGATGGAGGAGTCTGCAGGGATTGGATTTGGAAGAAAATGAAGAGGATGACACAGGTGAGTAGGAGATAAACAGAGAGTTTCTGGGAGTAGCAAGACGTTGAAGAGCGATGATGCTGTTTGGTCATGGCGGGGTGAAGAAATTGTTGTGAAAGAAGGTTGATATCCCCCTCTCGCGTTGGTGCACTATTTGACAACGGAATTTGTGTGAGTTATAAAGGGATCTGAACTTAGTTTGGAACAGACAGAGGCTAATCTTAATTTGGGTTTCATCTACTTTCAAGTGTTTGAATAACAATGTGACACTTACCAAAATTGTTTAATTAAATAAGAAAAGCGACCTAAATATGGAAATAGGCAAGGCCAAGATTAGTGGCCTAGTACATATATCATACACATGAAAATGGAAGCATTAAAAGTCGTGGGTTACACGTGTTTGGATCCCCTGGAAATTCAAGAGATTGGCCAATCTCTTGAATTTTTTTTTCTTCTGGTTTTTCTTTTTTCCTGACGTAAAAAAAACGAGCGTTCATATTAATAATGCATTTGAATGATTTTGTACGTGTACAAGACACGTTATAATTCATACCAGATCAGTAGATAAAAATCTTTCTCGCACAACCGTAGTAGAGCAAGGACTAACCAAATACGTGATGAAGGTTTACGTCAAACATTTTGAACAAGGTCGTCTATGACTCTTTCAATGCACCTTAAACTTTAATATCCTTTTTAAGTGTACATGTTACATACCCACAAAAATTACTTTTTCTAAATTACCACTTAAATTTGAAGAATATGCTCATGCAAAATAGAAGAATATGCTAACCACGTGGTGGTTATTCTTAGAGAACAACTAATCGAGCTCTAGAACTCTCATTTCAAGCACTAAAAGTGTTGCCCAATACTACTTTCAGTGACCATTGATCTCGAACATCTGCACGCATACGACAAGAAGGATCACGTGATAAGGAGAAACCAGAAAAAGGATACAGGGTATACGATAAATGAGTGCTGAAGCTACTTGCAATCGACTACAGTATCGAGCGAGATCTATTACAGCACTGACCTAGATGCACTCTTCTATGTAAAGCACTTCTTCAAGTGCAAGCAAGGCTCTATCTTCCCTTTCTTTTTTGGGGAGGTCAGCTGCAAGAAAAGCTCTGATAGCCAATCCCCCGGTTATTTCCTCATTATCATATCAAGCAACAGCCCTTGACTGACCTGATGGCCTAACTTAAACTACAGTGCCTGAATCCACGATGTAAGATGAATTTGCTTGACTTTTAGCCTATAGTTTTAACATATTTAAAGAGGAGCTTTAATTAGAGCACTGGCTAGAGAGACGGTCATGGGTTTTATAGGCACTGGCTCGAGAAATTCAAATTGAGAGCAGTAACAAGGACTAGTATGAGGATGACTTACATTGCGAAACCTAAGATGCTGGGACACAGAAAACCTATCCAACATATAGTAATCGGCTTACACCGAGCCAGCAAGGTTGCATATTTACACATTCCAAGAAGGGAAACTCCTTTTGACAAGTAAATATTGCATGGTCCGGAAACTTTGGTAGGACCATCTAGGACCGTGAATCCTACTTTCCGTATCCAAGGGTCCTAGATGGTCGGGACCATCGATCCAAACAACCCAATATTTTTTTAGCATTCGACACTAAAAGGAGTCCAGCTATTATTTAGAACATGGTAACCCCAGCTAATATTGTTCAGTCAAGATTACGAACAAAAGAAAGTCATCGAAGCTGAGCTGCAATTCTCCAATACTGCCAAGCAGTTTCAATAAGTTGCTAATTTTGGAACAAAAAGGAAGAATCATCGAAGCTGAGCCGCCATTGTCCAATACTGCAAAGCAACTTTAACATGTTGCTAGTTTTAGACACGCTTATTCTCATAAGATTGCTTGGACGGCCAATGCTTGTACTATTTTTCCTATGTTCGTTCATCTGTCAGGTCAAAGCCCTTCTCCGTCAGGACCATAAGGAAAGCTTCTGCTTTTTCCTTCAGCCCAACTTCTGCAAATGCTTTTGAAAGTCTATTACAGATAGAGACGTCAAGATCTGTGCTTGCAGACTGCTTCCATTGGTCAATAACTTCTCCTACCTCTTTCAAGTGTTCGAGCATTAGATATGACGAGAGTATACACAGATAATTTCTACTTGTCATTTTCTCCTTAGTCATTACCAAGGATTTCCATATCTGATCGAGTTTGTCTTTGTTTCCTAATCCTCCATACAGAATAATGAGGAAGTCGTACGTTATCCATTCTCTTTGAGTAATACCCTTCTCACTTTCAACTAAAGAGTTCAACCCTGAATTCACAAGGTTACCTGATGTAATGTAGACGTTGGCGAGATTCATATATCTTACCCAACTTTCATTCGAGCCAGAGTCACGACTCATTTCATCAAGAATTCGTCTAACTTCATCAATGTTCAAAGCAGCAGCAGATGAACTTATCCATAAATTATAAGTAAATAAGTCTGGTGCAACCTTCTGGCACTTGAGTTCCTCAACAACCGATGAAACCTTTTCCACCTGCCCGACTGACATGAATAACGTCATTAGCTCATTGTAAGTGAGGGCACTGAAAGACAGGTCTGATTCCTTCATTCTTTCATAGAGTCCCTCAGCCTTTTCAGTTAATTTTGACACTGCATACGAGTGAAGTAAAGCAGTGTAGGTTTCACTTGTTTTTGCACTAGGAGGTAGACCTTCAAAGTACCGCTCAGCAGCATCAATACCAAAAACTTTGGTCATCAAGTCGATGCGAACTGCATGGTCGGAATCAGATGCCTCAAATTCGTCACGAGTAACAATCCACTCTGACAACTGCAATTACATTGTAGTTAGGCACCAGTGATTAATTTCACTCAGTAAGTACGTGTCGTGAAGTATAAAACAAATCTATTATGAGATATTATACCAATTTTATTTTTTTTCCAAAACTAATCCTTTGCGCTGCTGGAAAATGGACCAAAGGAATTAATAACAATTACGATCCGGTGATCCAGAAAATCTATCATAGGGTTTTCTCTAAATTTGGAAGAATGGAACAAGTAGACTATAACCTGCGAAAGCTCCATACTAAAACTCAAGGGATGGAAAATGCTTTACTAGAATCTTACTCTAAGATCGCTGTAGATCTGACCAATGCCAATGAAACATGGCAACCGCTCAGCAACCTCATCATGGATGCAAGATTCTTAATCAAAGCGACCAAATCTGAAATTAGTCATGTATATAGAGAGGGCAACCAATGCGCGGATCAACTATCAAAGTTAGGACTGCAACAAAGAGAGTCTTTTGTCTACCTCATTCAACTACCTGATGTGGTTCTCCCTTTGTTAGAAGCTATGTTACAGGCCTAAAGTACCCGTGTCGGACACTCGACATTGGACATGGGTATGGGATTCGTTTCCGACACATCTCATAGAATATACTACTATTAACACTGTCTTATAGTGTTTCTTTCAATTTGTTATTAGTTTGAGATGAGACAAGTTCTTAGTTAAAACCATTTGTGTCACAAAAAACACCATCATACCTTAGGAATAACTAAAAGTATTAATGTATGTAAGTAATTTGCTGTGTCCCCATGTCTTGTAAATTAAAAATTAGACGAATCCGATACTTGGACACGTATCCGACCTGGACACTCGTGCCGAGTCCATGTAACATAGGTACTTAGCGGCAGATAAAGCTGGTGTTGCCCATGTTAGGGCCTAGACTGATTATTTATGTAATTTAAACTTCTGTTGCACCACCAAAAAAAAAACTCTGATGTGAAAGTACACAGGGCGTTAGTAACTATATAATGCTTGGTCTTTTCTCAAAGCCACTGCATCGATGATACTTTAGTCTTAAAACAACACATTTTATAGGCAAACATAACGTTCCCTTTTCTCCAACAAAGATGCCCATAATTTGACACGTCGTTCATCTATCGGAAGCATCTTCGAGAGAAGCCATGACCAAGCGATAAGGTAACTTTTTGTAACACTATCGAGTTCTCAAGGCAGAAAGGTCGGGACAGTTAATGTGAGGGCATGCATTGCATACGGAGTGCCTTTGCCAATTGGGTCACAAGGTTTCAAGACGAGAGCCCTCTACCATATAATACTTCTCAGATATTATACAACATGGTACAAAGAATAAAGCCCACTTCTTCAAAAATTCATCTCTAGAAAGGATACAATTCATACTGATACTCTTGAATCTAATATTAGGACACAATATGCCACGGAACAAACCCAGATATCAAGTCTGCAAGTAAACATGCATCACTGTTCAGGATTGGATGTAGCAAGTTTTCTTTCTAGCTGAATTAGGTTAATATTTTCAATTTTAAATCACATTTAATATCCTCTGGATTAATCAGGACTAATCACGCTGAGCTTGAGGAGTTCAGCTCAGATCACACAAGGGTAAGCTTGAAACTTTCATATACACCTCATACTCGCACAGTTACTAGCTTCTAGAATGCAATTGAATCTATGAACATTAGTAATAACAAAGAACAGAACAATTTTTGAGCACAATACTAACATGGACCCATCTTGTGAACATGTTATTTGATTGAAAAATACCCCCAATACAATCATTATAACAGCCAAACAGCCAACAAAAAATAGGAGTAAAGTACCTCTAGGGCGTGCTTGTAGCGCTGAGACCTGCGTAATTCTTTGGAGATATTTCGGAGCTCCGAAATGGTGACTCGGTTGCCTTGGTTGACCCATCTCTGAATCACGTTGGTAGCGCTGCGTTTGGGGAGTCTCAGACTGAAAATTCTGCTCTTCAAATCATCCACTTCACCACCACCATCGCAATCAGTCTCTTCCTCGGCAGAATTTGGGGAATCTTCACTGATAAGTTGGATTTTCGAAGTGGCTGATGAGAATGATCTCAATTGATGGTTCCTCTCCCTTGTATAGTTTCTAACAAGATTCATGTAAAAAAAATAGCTACTTTGAGTTTTTTGGCCACGTAAGTTACACAGAGCTAGAACGAGAGAGTAAAACGAGAGAATGCGCAGACCGAGTGAGTGAGAGGAAGATTGATCGGGCGGCGGCCATTGTTGCTGCGGTTTTCATTTCCTCGGGTCTCCTCTGTGCTTCCCAAATTGAGAAATGGTAAAATGTTACAGAAAAAGGAAAAAATGGAGATTTCATTTGTCAGAAGTGGGATTTGAACCCACGCCCTCGTTAGAGGACCAGAACTTGAGTCTGGCGCCTTAGACCACTCGGCCATCCTGACTTCCCTGCAATTTGAGCCAAAAAGCCTTAATATATTTTCAAAGTCCTTTGCAAAATTCCTTGGCCCATATTGGAATTGCTACTCAAGACCTACATTAAAAATTTTCTAATAGGTTAATGTATGTTTAAAATAAATAGTGAGGTAGCGAGTGTCTCATTTGTCCTAATTTTGTAACAAGATGAAAAAATAACACCGATGCATAATTTTAAGACAGAAGTATTTCCGGACCGGCCCCAGACAACTTATGTAGGGCACCTGATTAAGTTTTCAGATAGATCGTACTGCCACATGTACGTAGAGTGCAAGCCGAAAATTTACAATGGTCCTCGTTTGGTCAAGACAAAAGGTTGTCATTCAGGTTCTGATTTATTAAATTCAGCAAATTAAGGTTTGGGAAGCAGGTGTCTGCCAAATTCATGGAAAAGCTGATAGTATAACACTTGATTCTCAGTAAAAGAATGTATAATTGAGTCGGGTAGACGTAAAAAGAGTAGCAAGAAGCATACTTCCAACCACAATGCTTGTTTACGATGATAGACCTTGTAACTGACTTCCAGCAGCGCGCTTCTGTTTCTTGATCTCCTGGAGCTCCCCATAGAAGTAGGAGACGGACCCCAGAGCGACAAAAGGAGAGAAATTCCCTTTTCAACTTGGAATCGCTCGTGGAAGAACAAAACTGCTAAGGACTCCGTCACTGGCAGCAGAGTGGCTATGACTATACCAGAGAACAATGAGGATGCAAAAAAAAATGACTCCAATTGCTCCCAAGAAGAATAATTGCCAAAGAATCGCACTCAACACTAAGTGTCACATAATATGTATCTTGTCCAAGCTCATATTTTTCTTGCTTCCCTTGGGATTGCCTGCAATTGAAGTTCGATAACAGAATATCAGTGGTCAGATAACATCTTCAGGCTCAATCAAAATTTAAACAACTCGCGATAATAGATCTGCATAAGAAAAAGTGAGAACCATGAAGTCGTGGTTGACAAGCATTCCCACAGTGCAGAAGGCAGTAGCAAAGAAGGACATAACTATTTGCATCTCCATGACCAGAGAATAATTGATTGGTTGTTTAGCTTTCTAGTAGGTCAGCTCAATCATTGGTAGCACAAACCCGTACAATGTCGATGCTCCAAGTGTCATAAAGAATCCTATGAAGTACTGCTTATTGGATTCATGAGCAGGAGGATCAGTGCTAGAGTGAAAAGCAAGTACTAAAGCTCCAACAGACAACAAAAAACTGCATTGATGGTTAAAAAAGTGAATTTCTGCTTAACCAGAAGAAAGGCGAATCCAGCAGTAAAGGCCAACTGAGTGGCTATAATAAGAGCAGAGGGGGACACAGGAAGGCGTGAAACACCATAAGCAGTGAAATAGTCCTCCAGGCCTGTGAGAATGCCTATAAAAACACAGCGGAAGAAAAGAGTGGGCTTCATTAAGACAAGCTTGGTCCTAGGACCTGTCTTGCTTCGACGGTATGCATAAGAGACCAAGACTGGGAATATAAGGAATGGCCAACTAGCTGTTTGTAGCCAGCTTGATATCCAAACTCTCCTCCCACCTTTGACAAAGTAAAGCCACTGCACGAGTGGACCACTGTAGTTGCCTAGGGCTAACATCGCGCAATTCAATAAGAGCAGTGCATTCTTCATGGTTTTGCTCATCTTCTCCTCTTGGTAGGATGCTTGGTTGGTTGAAGTGTGGGTCTCCATCTCCACAAGACTAGACCGTCACTTGCTAGAACTGTAGTTCATAATGCAGATACTTGAGAGAATTTCTGAGGATGGAATCTCATACTTGAACGAGAGCATGCAAATTCTAACTACTAATGGGAGTGCATTGCTTATTTTCAACCATATGCGACTAATGTTGTTAACAATAATATAGGAATGCTGAAGGAAAAACAGGCACTTAAAAACAGCAATCCATTTCTTCCTTGTTCTCCTTCTCTTATCTCCTTCAGCCCCCACCTTCATTCTGCTTCCTCGCTCGCTCAAAGGGCGACATGTACTAGTCAGCTAAGAAAGCTTATCGCCTTAAGTTAAGGGGGGATTCCTTGGTGGTTTAGGCTAATGATATTTGATGAAGCGGCTCAGTGGCGACGTCTATGGATTGTTTTGGTGATCTACCATCACCAACGTTTTAAGGAAAATATACACTGTTAAAGCAAATTCCAAGCGGCCATTACGAAATATGAACTTCTGAACATTTAAATGAGGGACTCAAAAATGTTTTACGGATACCTAAATGGTACTAGTTCAAAGATGGAATTCTTCACTTTTTATCCCATCAAAAGTACTTTTTTTGAAAAATAATTTAGTTTACAGGAGTGTATTCATTATGTTCTTTAGGGATATAATGGAATCCCGTCCTGTCAGTAGCCTCATGGAGGAGATTTTTGACTGTAACAGTATTTATCTCTTTTCTGGCCTTTGGGGATTCACTGAGGTAGCTCTTGACACCAAAATACCACAGAGATAGGCATCATATGAAAATTTTATTTGTTAAGCTGCCATATGCTCTAATTGCCTAACCTGATAAACAAGGAATCCAACCGTTTCATGTAGAAGCTCTGATCTAACGTGGAGAGACACTGCAAAAGTGCAAACCACGATAGAATGGGGACAATACAGAATCTGAAGATTTGCCAGACCTTGCAAAATTGAAGCTCCAATTGGATAATAAGTTACCACTGGCTTAAGTGTTCAAGTGTTCAATGGAGATCCAAATGAACCCCATGATTTCATTGTGCGGCTTGTGATAAATGGCACTGGGCACTGCGCAGTTTCACTAAACATCCCAAAACGTCCCCAAAATACAGAATGATTATAGTTCTACAACTTCATCCTTCATCACTTCAATCTTCCTGATATCAGTGCTTAAATCCCGATATATTCATGGGAAATTCAATATGCAATTCTATTAATCAAGAAATAGCAACCAAGCAATCTGAAGTGTTAAAACTATGCCATTGCAAGCAATTCAAGAAACCAAGATTTACCTCTTTAAAGGAAAACTGTTTCGATCCCACCCAATCGAGCAAACGCCTGCATTAGGGAGAATCCACTTCCATGTGAACCAAACAAGGGGAAATGAGAAAACAACAGAGTAAACTGAAAGGGAGAGTGAAAATTGGAGAGAGTGAATACCCGAGCAAATTGATACTTAGGCGAGCTCCACCATAACCACCGCCACCACAACCACCGTGGACAAAGATAAGTGCCCCTATTCCTCTTTGTTGACAGGGAAAAGACAAACGAAAGGAAATTCATGCAATCTAATCAAAGGATTAACTGAACTTGTACTCGTTCTTTGGAAAAACCTTTCCTTCAGACACATTTCATTTTAACGGAGCATACTGTTGACAGTGACAAACCTTCCCGCCAATGACCGTTTGACAGTACTCTGCTGCGAAGAAGTGTCCCATCCCAAGGTGTATCAAAAATGGGAGTTCATTGACTGGACTATCATTAATTATATCTCTTTGGGGTTAGTATGCAAGAAATTAATCCATTGTCAATCTGCAAAGTCAGGCATTGTCTCCCTTGATCTGCATGAACTTAAACGATACAAACAAGCTCACACGTGTTATCACCTAAAGCGAGACAAAATCTTTCTCCAATTATAAAAAATTATTAAAAAAAAAGGTTTGTCGCATAAGGTTTATCTTAACAGCTTTCAACCGCCCCTTCTCGGCCCCCACGTCCCAAACCAGCCCTCTATCTTGGTTAGTTATAAATGCGAAAATAATCTATCGGCTTTTTATGAAGAAGTCTCGACTGAAACAACTCATATGCTGTATGTATTTTGTTTTTAAGAATAAGATAAACCCTCTTCACACATTCTTACATTCAGAATTCACAGAAAAGCAAAGTGCTGGACATGTCAGGTCATCATTACTTAGTCGTAATGGGTAACAAATTTCATCGTGATTTTGTGCATTCCGACGTCAATCATCCTAATTTGGTAAGTACCGTAAAGCTTATCCTTTTTTTCACGTGTATTCATAATTTCATATTTTACAGTACGCTAGTGTTTTATTATTCTCTTTCAATTCATAATTTCAAGTTTACTTCATCTTCTTTCCTCCGATTTCATGACCATTTTTCTTTTTTTTTATTCTGTTGTCAGTTTGACGGTAAATGTTGATAAGACAGAGGGAAAACCAGAGATATATGTATTTATAAGAGAGAAAGAAATTAAGAACAATACTCCGTAAGATATGCATGGAGAAAGTACATTAAACACTCAAATACATCAAACCATTTATAAAACTGGAGAAACTGGAAGTACACCACACACAAATATAAGTCTAGGACATGAGAAAGTACTTAAAACACCAAAAGCGACCACTAAGTCATCAACAGCAGGAACTGCATAAGATATCCATTTGCCATGGAGTAATCAAGGACAACATGAATAGTCCTGGATAAGCAGCTCAAGGAGGAGAGAGGGATGGGAAATGTATGTCCTTGGGCAAGGCTGGGATGGTTGGCAATGTGGGCTTAGGGAGGTCATGGATTTCAGGCAGATGTGGCAGCTCGGGCACATTAGGCAATTCTGGCTTTGGCAGAGAAGGGAAATCGGGCAGTGGTGGCATTTCCACCTTAGGGAATGATGGCAGCTCAGGTAGTTCAGGTTTAGGAAGCTCAGGCAAGGTCGTCTCCAGGAGGTGGCGTGCCTCTGCTACAATTTTGCTGCCGTTCAGCAATGATAAAGTGACAACTGACAGCATTAAGAGAATGCATGCATGCTCGGAACGAGCCATGGTTGATTTGTTGACTAGAAGCAGTGTATCGGAAAAGCAAACCAAGAGTTTAAGCTTGAAAGAGAAACGAGCATGAATGGGTGCTGGTAACCAGTCCTTTATATAGAGAGGCATGTGGTGAACACAAAGGACTCGAGGGGTTGATTGGTTGGAGATTTATGCAGTGTTTGTTCAACTCCCCATCCATCCAACTTGAAATATACGACTACTCACTTGGTCATCAGGTAGTTAAAGAGCCAATTAGGTAATCTACATTTTGAAAAAACCTAATTTGCCTCGAGCTGAAGAGGTACAACAGTCAAAATCCCATTATTTTTTTCACTTAAAACAGTTTAAAAAATTCAACGAAATTCCAAATGACCTCCATGATTTCATTGTGTAGCTTGTGATAAATGGCACCGGCGCTGGCACTGCCCAGTTTCACTAACCTCCATATATTATGGAAGCTACGTATACATCCCAAAACGTCCCCCAAAATACAGAATGATTATAGTTATTGTTGCCGATATCAGTGGCCAAAACCCAATATATTCATGAGAAACTTGCTCTGCACTTCCCTTAATGAAGAAATCGCAACCAAGTAGTCTAAATTGTTAAAAGTATGCCATTGCAAGCAATTCAAGAAACCAAGATTTACCTCTTTAAACGAAAACTCTTCCAATCCCACCCCAATCAAGAAAACACCTGCGTTAGAGAGACCCCAATTCCATGTGAACCAAACAAGCGGAAAGGAGAAAACAACGAAGTAAACTAAAAGGGAAAGTGAAATTAGAGAGAATACCAGAGCAAATTGATGCTTAGACGAGCTCCACCATAACCACCGTGGACAAAGATAAGGCCTGTAAGTGCCCCTATTCCTCTTCTTTGGCAGGGGAAAGACTAACGAAAGGGAATTCATGCAATTCTAAAAGTGGGAGTTCATCGACTGGGAGCATACACTGTTGACAATGACAAATCTTCCCGCCAATGCCCGTTTGACAGTACTCTGCTGCGAGGAAGTGTCCCATCCCACGGTGTATCAAAAGTGGGAGTTCATCGACTGGGCTATCATTAATTATGTCTCTTTCGGGTAAGCATGCAAGAGAGTGATCTTTGTCAATCTGCAAAGTCAGGTGTTGTCTGCCTTGATCGGCATGAACTTAAACATGCAAATAAGCTTACACATGTTATCACTTAAGGCTCCAAACAATTTTTTTTTAATTATAAATATTTTTTAAAAAAAAAATTTGATGCATACGGTTTATCTTAGCTGCTTTCAACCGCACTTTCCCGGCCCCCACGTCCCAAACTGGCCCTCATATCTTGGTAAGTTATACACGCAAAAATAATCTATCGTTTTTTTTAACGAAGAATAAGAAATTCTTGACTGAAACGACTAAATTATGTGGTATGTATTTTGTTTCTAAAAATTAGATAAACCTGCTTTTCACATTCTTACATTCAAATTTCACAGAAAAGCAAAGTGCTGGAAATGTTAGGTCATCATTACTTAGTCGTAATGGGTAACAAAAACATCATGATTTTGTGCATTCCGACGTCAATCATCCTAATTTGATAAATACCGTAAAGCTTATCCTTTTTCTTGCTTATTTATAATTTCATATTTAACAGTACGCTAGTGCTCTTTCAATTCATATATTTCAAGTTTACTTCATCTTCTTTCCTCTGATTTCATGACTATTTATCTTTTTTCTGTTGTCAGTTTGACGGTAAATGTTGATAAGGTAGAGAGGAAAAACCAGAGATATATGTATTAATAAGAGAGAAGAAATTAAGAAGAAAAAAAAAACTCCGTAAGATAACATGCATGGAGAAAGTACATTAAACACTCTGAATACATCAAACAATTTATAAAACTTATTACATTGGAGAAACTTGAAGTACACCACACACAAATATAAGTCTAGGACATGAGAAAGTACTTAAAACACTAAAAGCGACCACTCCATTAAAGTCACTAACAGCAGGAACTGCATAAAATATCCCTTTGCCATGGAGTAATCAAGGACAACATGAATAGTCCTGGAGAAGTGGCTCAAGGAGGAGAGAGGGATGGGAAGTGTATGTCCTTGGGCAAGCTGGTTGGGATGGTTGGAAATGTGGGTTTGGGGAGGTCATGGATTTCAGGCAGATGTGGCAGCTCGGGCACATGAGGCAATTCTGGCTTTGGCAGAGAAGGGACATCAGGCAGTGGTGGGAGCTCCACTTTAGGGAGCGGTGGCAGCTCAGGTAGTTCAGGTTTAGGAAGCTCCGGAAGTTCAGGTTTAGGAACCTCAGGCAAGGTCGTCTCCAGGAGGTGGCGTGCATCTGCTACAATTTTGCTGCTGCTCATTAAGGATAAAGTGACAACTGACAGCATTAAGAGAATGGATGGGTGCTGGGAACGAGCCATGGTTGATTTGATGACAAGCAGCAGCTTATGAGAAAAGCAAACCAAGAGTTTAAGCTTGATCGAGCAATGAGCATGAATGGGTGCTGGTAACCAGTCGTTTATATAGAGAGGCATGTGGTGAACACAAAGGACTCGAGGGGTTGGTTGGTCGGAGATTATGCAGTGTTTGTTCAACTCCCCATCCATCCAACACGAAATATACGACTACTCACTTGGTCATCTGGTAGTTAAAGAGCCAATTAGGTAATCTACATTTGGCTTCTGTTCACTAATCGTTAATAGTAGCTAATGCTACAAAGCTATGCTCTCCAAGCAACTTATTATATGATACATATGACACAGGAATCATGTAACAGTACAGATGTAAAATGTATTGAAAGCTATTTAAACTCGAACTCGATCCAAGCAGGATTTTCCATCAAGCTGATTTCCTTGTTGCAGTGCCAGGTATTCCTTATACTTCATTGGAACATATGCAGGTAGACGGTTTCGATCCTCCACCAACTTTGGAGCTGGGCTGACAATCGTGTCCATTGACGGCCCATTGGCCATGGCTATAGATATTCGTGTAACTTTGTTATTGACAGCTGCTCGATGCATGACACTCTTGTACTTCCCGTTGCTGAATATCTAGCAAAACAGAAGTTATGAATGGTCAATGGATTGATATTTTGATAATTTTTTCGAAGTTAACATTCAGTTTGTGAGATAACCTTCTTGAAAAAAAATCATGACCAGGAAATGTAAAATCAAATATGAAAATTACCTCAAGGTGGTCGCCGGTATTAACAAGAAACGAGTTTGGGAGGGCATTCACATTGACCCATTTCCCATTATGCTGTATTTGCAGCCCCCCTACATCATTTTGTATGAGGAGTGTCAAAAGGCCATGATCTGAGTGAGGTGGCATGCCCATTGCAAGTTCAGGCTGAGGACAAGGCGGATATAGATTTGCAATAAAAACTTGCAATCCCATGTCTAAATCCAGTGCTTTGTCCAAATAACAGTCTTCCAGTCCCAGACTTTCCGATACACCTCTAAGCAGTTCCCTTGCAACTTTTCGTGTTCTTTCGCAATACTCTAATGATAGTTCACTGCAAGCAGCAAGACGTACTAAGAAAGTTCCAATAATTCACTATGATAACAACTTTCTTCTTGAACCGTTGTTGTGATTGCAAAAAAGGACAGAAGCACTCGATCGTCTCTGTCCATGTTTCGATTGTTTAGAAGTAGAAAACAAAAGAAAAGTTTTGTTTAGTTATCGTCTCAATAATTCCAAAGACGGAAACTTTTCAGCCATCTTCAGGGACTTGTGTTGTAATAACTTGTTAAGCATGATACCATCGATTGTTGCGTCTGTTCTCTAATTGCTTAAGTTTTTAGAGCAGATAATAATTTAAAATGGTATCAGAACTTTGGTTCAGCAAGATCTTTGATTCGATTTTTCCCGCTTGAATATCTCATCCCCTTTTATTATAATACAATTTACACACTGTTTATGATCAAATTTCAACCCATGGTTGCCGATGTGTTTTTCCTATTATAATTGTACCTTATGCGGAAGGATAAAACTTCTGATGCTGCGGACGACCAAATTTAGTATATGTACAATACAGTAATAATTGAGTTGCGCTGGCATGTTTGGAATTTGGCAGTATCTCGCTCACTCACTTAGAACAAAGGAAGGTGCCTCAATAATGCATATGCTTTAGGTAGGGTAAAAGCAGTAGACGACAATAGAACTTTAGGACAGGAATGAGTTGGATTCAATGAAGGACCAAATTGCTTTGAGAAGGCATAGTTAAGGTGCCTTCTCACTCAAAGTAAGGTGCAAATTTAAACTTCCGTTTTCTGAAACTTAGATTAGCAGTGGCAAACCTGAATCATGACTTGGGTAAAAGGAGAGTACACCTTTAGTTGCACGACGCCCAAAGCTTACAATACTAAAGATGCTTTAGCAAAATCCTGATAAATTTGGACGGGTTTGTACCTGAAACCGAGAGGTTTGCTGGGAAAGTGGAACTGGGGATGGACAAGGACCTTCAGAAAATCTCTCCAGAAGAAGACTTTCTCCTTTTGAGCATTGAAGCTGGTGCCGCACCTGATCGGGTCCAACACATCTTTGCCTTCGAATTCCCGCTTCTCCTCCTCCGTCAAATCAAAAAATTCGTTACATGCACCGATCACTGCCTTCATAAGAGTCTCCGGTACACCGTGGTTAACCACCTGCACACATCAACAAGTTATACGCATTTATGCAAGTGCAGTACATCACACTCAACGGGAGTACATAGTCCAAACCAGGAGCGGTTAATTGACCAAGAAACTATCTATCCTAGACAAAAGACAAGGTTGGATTAATTGGTAGAATCGTGCTACATGAGTCCCATAACTGAGTAAATACCATGAAGAAGCCCCAATCTTGACAGGCTCTGCCGATGTCGTCGATGACTTTGGACCGTTGATCAAGAGTACCCGAGGTGAGCAAGGAGAAATCGATGATGGGGAGTGATTCATCTGGGTCGGAAGCAGTGGGTTCGTTGGCATTTTTTGAGTAATCATAGTGAGAAGGGATGGACTTGAGATCGGCAGATTCTGCTAGTAACTTGATGCTAGGCAGGGACGCTGCTGCCGTAGCCATACTGAAGAGAAGAGATGGGAGTACGTTGCCAAAATTTGGCCTCTGTTCCATGAATTATGAAGCTTTTCTAGCAGCCACACCTTGTGGATGCAACAAAATAGATCGCGTCGCCGAAAGGTCGATGTGCATTCGCCGGAAAGTGGAGGGTGTGGAGGAGTCGTGGGCAGATGGAATGAGAGGGAGAGAGGATCTGGCCTGCAGAGAGAAGAGTCGTCGGCAGAGTGTGTATGGGGAGATTAAATATTGCCTGACGTGGCTTCATTTGAACCGTCTCTTTCCTCCTATTTCGATCGGACGGCAATGAGTGAAGCTACAACATGTCTATTGTATCCTACTCACAACAGATGATCCGAATCCGGTGAAACCAAAATGATTTTTAAGGATGGAGAGCCCTTTTACTATAGATGTCAAATGGCCGGGCGGCCCGCGGGTTGGCCCAACTCGGCCCGAAAAAGTCCTAAAAAGCCCGAAGTTGTCCCGCATGCGGCCTGGTTTTGGCCCGATTTTGTGCCTGGAATTCGGCCCTTTTCTGGCCCTAAAGTGGGTGGCCCACTTATTTTCAAATTTTGTTTTCCCTCCTCTTTTCTCCCAAATGACAATATTCCTCAATAATTTCAAAATTTTCACTTTTACCCCCTCAACAACTATATAACCGCTAGTTTGGGAGGTATCTTGGTCAAAATTAATTTTTCATATTCTTTTAAGGTTTTTTTTACACTTTTACCTTCTCCAATAACTATAAACTGCCCGAAAAAAGTTTAGCGTCAAATATGGCTGGGTTACTGAAGATATTGAAGCGTGGTTCATCATCGTGAAAAACACGGCTCGATGCACAAGCACCACCACCATGGCCATTACAAACACCAATCCAAGCATCACCACAACCATTCGTTCCTAAACGAATGAGTACATGTTATATGATAGATACCCAAGTCGATTGAGAGTTCAATCAAAACATTCCAGATTTTGAATACACGTCTTTACAAGATAGCCCACATTTTAGTCAAGGACGCAGCTTGGTTGATGAAGCTACTACTCCGTGGTATAATGTTAACCCGATGACTGGTCATGATGGAGAAGGGCCGAGCAACCCTTTCGATAGTCAGCCAAAAATCCAAAAGGTAAAAAAAAAAAGTCGAGTGTTGGAATCATTTTGAATAAATTGTGGTGGACGACGTCCGAAAAGCTCGATGTAAGTATTGCGCTAAATTATTTTTTACTGGTAGTGGTAATGGACATCTTAATAGGCATTACCCCCAGTGTGCACCTCGATAAGGCCACGTCAAATCTACCCAAACGCAGTTATCTTTTGACGGTAAGTTATTTGTTTATAATCAGCGAGAGCAAAGAGACAGTCTCACTGAATTTGTTATTCATGATGAACAAGCCTTTAGTTTTATCGATAATCCTAAGCACTCTAGATATATGAACATCTACGTACAACCTTTGTACAAAAAGGTTCATAAAAACACAACTAGATCCGATGCACTCCGGCAGTATTATGCTGCTAAAGCACGTTTGATTGATTATTTCGATCATTTTGACGGTAAAGTTAGTCTTACTTCTGATATTTGGCAATCTCCGTTTTACTTTTGTTAGTTATACTTGTGTGACGGCCCATTGGATTGATATTGATTGGGTTAGAACAAAAGAATCATCGTATTTGAACTATTTCCTTTTTCGCATGATGCAAATAATTTTGCTACTATTATAGTTAATGCATGTACCACATTTAAAATAAAGAATAAGATTATGAGTGTTAGTTTTGATAATGCTTCTAATAATAAAGCTGTTGTTGCAGCTTTAAAGGAGACCCTTCAACCTGTATTTGATGGTGAATTATTTCATGTTCGCTGTGTTTGTCACATTATTAATTTAATTGTTCAAGATGGTTTAGCTGCTGCAGGAGATATTCTTCTCAAAATGAGGGGTATGACAGCGTTTGTTAATAGTTCGGGCCCTAGAACACAACAATTTAAAACGTTTTGTGTTCAATATAATATGCCTCGCAGGAGACCACTTACAGATGTGACCCACGGGTGGAACTCTACATACCATATGCTTTTACATATTTTGGCATACAAAGAAGTCTATATGCATTTTCTACTAACCACGTTCCCAGCTGGCTTGCCAACTCAGGAGGAATGGCAGATGGCTACATACCTATCTGAATTTTTAGAGGTATTCTACATGTCTACTTGTCTGGTACGTACTATCTCACCTCTTCAATCGCTATAATAGAAATTCTCAATATGGCAACAATGTTAACAAAATGGAGATATATAAGACCTTTTTAACAAATAGTAAAAGAGATGGATAAAAATTTTAATAAATGTTGAAAGAAATTGCCTGTTATTTTTGCTGTGACTACTTGTTTAGATCCTAGGTTAAAGTTTCATGGCGTGAATGTGTCGATACAAGATATTGCAAAATTAATGAAATACACACAAGAGGACACAACTACACTCATAACGAAAGTGAGCAAGGAATTTGAGGATCTGTTCAACCTCTATCATAGTTTCTCTAACATGCGCGGGCGAGCTTCATCATCGACTGGTGAGATGTATTATACACCATACCTTAAGGGTCTTGAACATATAGTAACAAGACAACTACCTGGTAAATGCACTTCTAATACGCCAGGTTCGTCTACCTTTTTCTCTTTTAATGAGATTGATTTATATTCCAATTCTAATCATTATGTTGATTTATCAATGCAAGAACATGTTAATTTTAATTTGTTAAATTTTTAGAAACAAAATCAAAACATGTATAAAACTTTATCCCAAATTGCACGGGATGTACTGCAGGTACAAGCCTCCACGGTTGCTTCAGAGTCGGCATTTTCAGCGAGCGAGAGGGTTTTGGATGACAAGAAGAATTGTCTTAACCCCGAGTCGCTCGAGTTATGTGTATGTTGGAAGGATTATCTTGATGTGAAATATCGTGAGCAAGATAAATCTATTGATGATAAGAAGAGCAGTGATTCGGACGTTGAAATATTTGTGGATGATTAGGCAATTTCTTTTTATTTTTCGTTTCTCAAGTTTTTAGAATAAATTCTTTCACAATATATATATATATATATATATATATATATATATATATATAGACAATAAGTTTTTACAAGTAAGATATATATTTTTTCATATATATAAAAAAAATAGGTAACTTCGTCTGTTTGTTTACAAGCAGTCAGTCTCAAACCCAGATAAAAGGAGGAGGGCCTATGAATAAATTTATCTTCAATTTAAATCCATCAGTTTGAATATTTGAATGCTAGAAATATTTATTGTATACACATATATTACTACATATATGTGTGCGTGTCTAGGAAATTTTAGTTGTTTTATTTACTTGTATACACATATATGTGGTAATATGTATACATATATTACTATATGTGGTAATATGTATATTGTATACACTCATTATTACATTACAATTTGTTTATATAATTACAAAAAATTATGGCAATTAAAGTATTTACCATGAATAATAAGAAATTTTTTTAAAAAAAAAGAGAGATTGGGCCTGGGCCCAGCCCTAAATATAGGGCCAAGGCTTGAACTGCGCCTAGATATTCCATTATCTAGCCCGGCTCAATTTTCTCTGTGTCTGGCCCTGCCTCTGCCCTTTTTCGCCTTTGGCCTGCTGGGCCCGGGCTGGGCTGACCCAAGCCCTGCCTATCGACATCACTACTTTTTACAAAAGTAAAGTCTGGCACTGTTCGGATAATAAAAGCTTTTTTTAAAAAAAAAGATCGAATAATAAAAGTTATTACACATATGTCCCTGAGGTTAGGGTATAATTACAGTTAAGGACATTAAGTTTTAAAATGTAACATACCGTGACCAAACACTTTAAAAATCTATTAGCCGCGTTCATCCGTCAGGATTCTATCCAAAAAGTGTATTTTTTTAATGATGTCATCAGTACGTATTTTTAAAATAATTATACTACCCCTTGTGTTGTATATACTGAATATTTTTAAAAATTTTAATCTTTGATTTCGGCCTTAATATGAAGATTAGGGCTTTAAAACCCTGTTGCCCGGGAAAAAGGGTTCGCTGCTACCCGGAGGTGCCACAAAGGATGCAGTCTGAGTCAGCTTCCAGGTAGGCAAAGTGGGAGACAACAAGGATGAAGTAAGGGCTGAGAGCAAGGCTCCCCAGACAGGTCGCGAGGCTGGCAGCGCTGTGCAGGCAGGGCGACAATGAATAGGGCCAGCGGTCGACCGTCCGTGTCAAGGGTGCAGCGTCAAGGGTCAAATGACCTTAAAGCCATCGCCGGAGGCTCCGACCCTCGCTGCGGGATGGGCTTAAAGCCATCGCCGGCACAATCACCGGGGGCTCCGACCCTCGCAGCGAGATGGGCTCACAACACTGAAGCCATCGTAGGCACAACCTTAAAGCCATCAACATCATACTCACAGAGGGCTCGACACGAAGACTTCCCCGCAACGGACTCTAAGCACTGAGCGGCGACCATGCCCACTCATGTTGCTATTAATCGTCGACACCACTAGGGCAATGACCCCCGTGTCACTCCGGGACAGAAGCAGGTCCTCTGAGGGCATTGCGCCTGGTCTGCCTGGCAGTTGGCTACAGGGGCAACCCTCACCGCTGTCAGGTTCTTTACGCGTCTCTTGACACACCTCCTGGGATTCAGTAAGGACTTGGACTGGTAGCTGTGGCAACGGGCTACTCTGACCATGCTATCACAGCATGATCACTCTCCTCAGACAGGCAGAGAGATGTTGCAAGGGCAGGGCAGCACGTACTTCGGGACCTGCAGTCCAAAGGAGAATCAGTACTTTAGACCCCCTAGTGATGTGTCACTCCCAGGGGATGACACATGTCAACTTATGACACATTCATATTTTTGCCTATAAATAGTAGACTTTGGAGCTTATTCAAGGAGCTTTTTCTCATTTGGCATTTTCACTTTCTCTCTCTAAAAAGCCGTTCTTTCTGAAATTCTAGTGAGAAAAATACATTCAGGGCCCATCCCGTAGTTTGATTGAGCCGGTGATGGCGTTAAGCCCATCCCACAGTTTGATTGAGCTGGCTATGGCGTTAAGCCCATTTCGCAGTTTGATTGAGCCGGTGATGACTTTAAGCCCATCACGCAGTGAGGGGTCCTTTGCCGGAGCACTACGAGTAGAGCCTTCAGAATGCTGCACACTCCGGAGAGTGGGTTGAAGCATGTTCCACGTCCATGGTGGGGGCGCATGGTGTGGTGAATAAGTGTGATGCCCGGAGACCTGTAACATGATTGTGGCGCTTGGGCGCGGTGCCTACATCACGAGGCATTGATTGTGGCGCATGGGCGCGGCGACGACCGTCGCAGAGACAATACTTGGTGCCCGGGGCACGTATCATGACGATGGCGCATTGGCGCGATGATGAACGTCGCGGAGCAATACTTGGTGCCGGGGCACATGTTATGGAAGTGGCGCATGGGCGCGGCGACGAAGGTCACGAGACAATACTTGGTGCTGGGGGCACGCATCATGAGAATGGCGCAAGGGTGCAGCGACGAATGTCGCGGAACAATACTTGGTGCAGGGGGCACTTATCATGACAATGGCGCACGGGCGCGGCGACGACCGTCGCGGGGAAACACTTGTTGTCTGGGCACATGTTATGAAAATGGCGCATGGGCGCCATGACGAAGGTTATGGAGCAATACTTAGTGCCGGGGGCATGCAACATGAGAAGGGGCGCACCGGCAGGCGACAAAGGTGTGCGGGCGACGAGAGTCTCGGAGCTGGCAAGTAGACGCGGGCGAAAGTTTGCGGAGATGGGGTGCTGGCGTGGGCGACGAAGGTCAGGGAGATGGTGTGTGGGCGACGAGAGTCACGGAGATGGCGTGCGGGCGACGAGAGTCACTGAGTTGGAGTGCAGGCGACGGGAGTCGGGAGCTGTCGTGCGGAAGTGGACGACGAAGGTCGCGGAGATGGGGCGTGGGAGACGAGAGTCACGGAGATGGCGGGAGGGCGACGAGAGTCGCGGAGTTGGAGCGCGGGCGACTAGAGTCGCGGAGATGGCGAGGGAGCAACGAGAGTCGCGGAGTTGGAGCACGGGCGACGGGAGTCGCAGAGCTGTCTCGCAGACGCTGGCAGCGAAGGTCACAGAGATGGCGCGCGGGCGACGAAAGTCGCGGAGTTAGAGCACGGGTGATGAAAGTTACAGAGTTTGAGTGCGGGTGATGGGAGTCGCGGAGATGGAGCGCGGACGACGAGAGTTATAGAGTTGGAGTGCGGGCGACTGGAGTCGCGGAGCTGTCGCGTGGACGCGGGCGAGGAAGGTCGCAGAGATGGCGCGCGGGCGACTAGAGTCCCGGAGATGGCACGCGAGCGACGAGAGTAGCGGAGTTGGAGCTCGGGCGACGAGATTCGCGAAGCTGTGGAGCGCGAGGACTAGCGAACGGTCGTCTCGGCAACGGAGCGCGGCGGCGAGCGATGGTCATTGCGACTACAGCGCGCGACCGTAAGCGACGGTCGTCGGTCGTCAAGGTAGGTGGCCGACCCCTTAAGGTGGCCGACCCCCTTAAGGGGGAAGGCACACCAAGGTTACTTCTCAAAGGGAAAATGCAAGTGACTTGATTATGTGACGCTTTGACCGGCCTGTGAGCGTTGAAAAGTTGACCGTTGAATGTGCCGACATGTCATGAGAATTGGGACCTCCAGTGGGCCTATAGGTGTAGCCAAGATAGGGTGGGAACAAACCCTAAATTAATTTGTTCCCTATTTAAAAATTTCTCAATTTGCAGTCTATTTTATCAAAATTAATTCGAGCCATGTTCCATTTTCTCAATTTGATCTTTATGAGGTATTCTGAGCTATCATCGAAACCCTAATTTGCAAATTAGGGTTTTGAAACCTTAATTCTCAAACCGTAATTTTTCTAACTAAAATCCTCCCCACGCGCTGGCAGCCCTCTCCTTCGCCCTACACCGCAGCCCCCTCCCCTCGCCCCACGCTAGCAGTCCATTCCCTCGCCCCACGCTTGCCCCTTTAATTTTCACAAACCACCGTCGGTTAACCCACCCACACGACCACCATACACAAATCACCCCGTTACCTCCCATTGTCGAATATCTCCACCACTGTTGAATATCTTCACTGCCGGTTAAATCACGCTGTTACCTCCACCATTGTCGAATCCCCCGTGGGAGGTGCAACGTTGCAGTGACGGGGAAAGGGAGGGTGGGTACGGCGATGGGGAAGGGGGAGGGGGAGGGTGGTTGCGGTGACGGGGAGGCAGACGAGGCTGCAAAGGGGTACTGCGGGGAGTTTGAGACAAAAATGGGGTTAGGGGCATGGGGGTGGGGCAGTATTGGGGGGGGGGGTGTTGGAAGAAGAATAATGGCATTAAAAATAAGATGATGAGTATTGGCATTAATGGAAGAAGATGAAATAATGGCATTAAAAAAAATAAGGTTCCAACTTAGGGGCAACATAGTCTTTTTATTAAAACCGTTAGGGTTTTTAAGATTTCGTTTGGTAACGAACATAAGTGTAATTTATCCGAACTATTGTCCTTACCTGTAATTATACCCTAATCTCAGGGATATATGCGTGTTATTAGCCCTAAAAGTTATTATTTCTTTGAAATAACTTTTGTCCAAGGGTAATCATGTTACGACAACAGTTCTACTGGAGCAAGAAACAGACCATTTCCTCTTTTCGAGGCCCTAGACACTCCAAATAGCTCATGACCTTCCTCGCAGTGTTTTGCACATATAATAATTTATACGAAAATATTTTGTTATTACCTTAATCGCAAGAATCACTTATATTACAACCATTGATAGTCGCTACATATTTTTAGTAACTTTTTTAATAAAATTTTTAACGATAATTCTTAATGATACTTTTTAGTGTCCCAAAATAAAAGTTATTAAAGATATTTAACTATAAGGTATCTTCCTACAACCTAGATAGCAGTTAAAATTTTTCCTACTTTATCTGCATAAGCATTACAAGAGCGTATTAGTTACAGAGAAGTGCATAAGACTACCCTTTTGTGGGGAATTAAGTACAGTGCCAAGAAACAACCTCTTTTATTGCTGATCCATTTGATGTTTTTCGTTTAGACCCCTTTCAGCTTTCTTATCTTGATTTCCCTTCGTGTACTTTTAGCGCTTATGTCTAAGAATAAAATTTCAGTTTAAGTTCTTTTTGATTGAAAAAAGGGGTAAAAACAAAAAATAATGATCGATGCAGCTTGTTTCCAGCACCAGGACTGAAAGATTATACATTAATTTGTCACAAAAAATATAATCAAAGAGGTCTGTAGACACTGCCGTTTCTAAATTATTATGAGATAGCAGACTGAGAAGAATAGAGAAAAGAAAAAACAAAGATAGGCCGTAGTGGATTGGACGAGCTACTAGGCTTTGGGTTGCTTGTGTCCTCCCGGAAGCTACTAGTTGTGTTTTAACTTTTAAGCGAGCCCAGCGACCCAATTGAACCCAGCCCATGGGGACCTTAGGAACTGGGCTTACAACTGGTTATTTATGTTCAACGGGAGTTTCTTTTTCACAAGTATGCTCTCTTTAACGACAAAATAGGTATGCATAAGAGTCCGGATACTCAAACATCATAATTTTTTTTTCTCTAAATATATCGGTTTAGGGATTTATGAGAAGCGAGATGAAGCCACACATTCGCTCGAGTGTGATCGATTATTATGACTATTTACGAGTGAGTTTAGCGTGTTACTTTGATGTTGACTTGTTTTTAGAAACTAAATTCTAGAATGTTCACACGAGTCCCTTTCCCTTTTCCTGAATCGGCTGCATGGCTATCACTTTCATGTGTTTGTGGGTCAACACAGGCATGAAGAGTTTTGGTGACCTTAGTTAATTAACAGCCTTAGTCGGCAGATCGCTTCTAGTAAAAGAGAAAGCGTAAATGAACAAAACTAGTACATAAATTAAAATGTAACAATCTCAGTTAAATCATAAAGGATGACAAAAATCCATGGGAAACGTTTCATGCTCATGCAATAATCTTGCCTAGAAATAAAAAGAATAGAACAAAAATCAATGAAAATATCAACACTATCGCCCAAAGACTCATGGAACTCTCTTTCGTAATCTTCTCCGCAGCATATTCTCCTTGATCTTTTCCCTCGACTGGTTTACTCTTTTTCTTCTTCGACTTCCTTTTCCTCGTTGTCTTGATTTCCTCGAAACGCACTTCATTTGATGTATCAGCAGATTTTGGAGGATGGGAATCATCAGGAGGATGGGAATCAGGAACCGGACCTAATCTTGCAGCGATGGCATTCCAGACATCATAAGAAGAATCCAAACCCTCAACCAAGTAGATGACCTCTTTCGAAAGCGTGCTTATGATCCATTGCTTAACGAGCCTATCGGTTTTCTGCCACTTATCAAAATTGGGGTTGTGGATTCTTCCTTTGCCGTCTGTTGAGCATATTTCACGAGCAGGGTGCTTCCTTTCGCCATTGATAAAGCCCTCCAAGTCTTGGCTTTCGATCATCGAAAGCATATGGGATTTCCACTTTGAATAGTTGGTCGTGGTCAATTTATTCCAAACCACGACACAGCTGTGATCCTTTGATGCCTGAACTTCCATCTAATAAGAATGCTTAGAGAATCTGGGGGAAAGAATAAGTGCATGCAATTAGAGGAGTCAATTACGAGGAACAACCCCAGTTTGATGAATATTTATAGAGGAGATGTTCTAAGCCTTCACGTTTTAGGAATTCATTACCCAGCATGATTAGATAAGCCTTCTCGTCAAGGAGTCCCGTATGGGTTTGCACGCACAAGGAAGTATGTAATATATATCCAAAGCTTATTTTATTTATACCCAATTCTCTAGAAGCCACACCGTCATTTGTTGGGAAACCACCTGCATGCTGCCCACGACATGAGGGGGTACGCCTATCGCGAGATCAGGTTGCGGACATGGTGGGTAGAGATTTACAGCAAATACGTGAACACCCGAGTCCAGATCTAGTGCTTCATCCATGTAAGATTCTTCGAGTGTGCTTGCTATGCTTTACTTAAGTTATAAAAAGGGGTTTGTCCTAGTTTTGCAATAAGATGAAAAGACAACACCGATGCTTGATTTTATGACAGATGTAACATCAGGCGGGCCTCGGATTACTTAAGTAAAACATCGCGACAAAGTTTTCAGATAGATCATACTGCCACTTGTAGGGTGCAAGCTGAAAATTTACAACGGTCGTGGTCTGGTCAAGACAAAAGCTTGTCATTCTGGTTGCGGTTTATTAAATTCAGCAAATTGAGGTTTGGGAAGCAGGTGTCAGCCAAATTCATAGAAAAGCTGATAGTTTTACACTTGATTCTCAGCAAAACAATGTATAATTGAGTTGGGTAGAAGTAAAAAGAGTAGCATGAAGCATACTTCCAACTACAATGTCCCATAGCAGATGCAATTGGCTTGTTTAAGATGATAACTGACTTCCAGCAGCGTGCTTCTGTTTCTTGATTTCCTGGAGGGAGAGAGAAATTCCTTTTTCGACTTGAAATCGCTCGTGGAAGAACATAACTGCTAAGGACTCTGTCACTGGCAGCAGAGTGGCCATGACTATACCAGAGAACAATGAGGATGCACAAAAAATGACTCCAATTGCTCCACAGAAGAATAATTGCCAAAGAATCGCACTCAACACAAGTGTCACATGATATGTAGCTTGTCCAAGCTCATATTCCCTTGCTTCCCTTGGGATTGCCTGCAATTGAAGTTTGAGAACAGAATATCAATAACATCTTCAGGCTCAATCAAAATTTAAACAACTCGGGATAATAGATCTGCATAAGAAAGAGTGAGAACCATGCAGTCGTGGTTGACAAGCATTAGTGCATAGGCAGTAGCAAAGAAGGACATAACTATTTGCATCTCCATGACCAGAGAATAATTGACCGGTTGTTTAGCTTTCTTGTAGATCAGCTCAATCATTGGTAGCACAAACCGTATAATGCCAATGCTCCAAGTGTCAAAGAATCCTATGAAGTACTGCTTATTGGATTCGTGAGCAGGACGATCAGCGCTAGAGTGAAATGCAAGTACTAAAGCCCCAACAGACAACAAAAAAACCGCATTGATGGTTAAAAATGTAAATTTCTGCTTCACCAGAAGAAAGGCAAATCCAGCAGTAAAGGCCAACTGAGTGGCTATAATAAGAGCAGAGGTGGACACAGGAAGGCGTGAAACACCATAAGCAGCCAAATAATCATCCAGGTCTGTGAGAATGCCTCGAACAACACAAGGGAAGAAAAGAGGGGGCTTCATAAACACAAGCTTGGTCCTAGGACCTGTCTTGCTTCGACAGTATGCGTAAGAGGCCAAGACTGGGAATATAAGGAATGGCCAACCAGCTGTTTGTAGTCAGCTTGATATCCAAACTCTCTTCCCACTTTCACAAAGTAAAGCCGCTGCACAAGCGGACCACCGCAGTTGCCTAGGGCTAACATCGTGCAATTCAATAAGAGCAGTGCATTCTTCATGGTTTTGCTCATATATCTTCTCTTGGTAGGGTACTTGGTTGTTTGTAGTCTGGGCCTCCATCTCCACAAGAGTAGACCGTCACTTGCTAAAACTGCAGTTCATAACATAAATACTATTTGAGATTTCTGAGGCTGGAATCTCTTATTTGAACAAAAGCATGCAATTCTAACTGCTAAAGGGAGTACATTGCTTATTTTTAAACATATGCAACTATTGTTGTTAACAATAATATAGGAATCTAGAAGGAGAAACATGCACTTAAAAACAGCAATATCACCACTTCTTCCTTGTTCTCCTTCTCTTATCTCGTTCAACCCCCACCTTCATTCTGCTTCCTCACTTGCTCGTTGGGTGACATGTACTACTCGGCTAACAAAGCTTACGGCTTTATGGGGGTTCCTCGGGTGGTTTAAGCTAATGTGATGTGATGAAGCGGCTTAGTGGCAACGTCTATGGAAAGTAATCCCCAGTTCTGGTGATCTACCATCACCACCTTTTTTCAAAATATATACACAGTAGATGCAAACTTCAAGAGGGAAATTTTAATTGAGGGACTCAAAATGTTATAGATACCTAAATGGTAGCAGTTCAAAGATTGGAACTCTTCACTTTTCATCCCGTCAGAAGTACTCATATTCAAAATAAGGCCTTGTAGGCATATAATGGAATCCCGTCCTGTCAGTAGCATCATGGAGGAGACTTTTCACTATTAACAGTATTTATCTCTTTCCTGGCCTTCGGGCTTCATTGAGGGCAGCTCCTGACACCATCATACTTGAAACCACAGAGATAGGCATCATATGAAAATTTTATTGTTACCATATGCTCTAGTTGCTAACCCGAGAAACAAGGAAGCCAACAATTCCATGTAGAAGCTCTGATCTAACGTGAAGAGACAATGCAAAGGTGTACATTGCAACAGAAACGGGACAATAGGGCCAGACCTTGCAAAGTTGTCCAATTCGATTAAGTTACTGTTGGCTTAAATGTTCAAGTTGAAAAAATATTGGACCAACAATGTGAATTGTGCTTTCAAACATAATTTCAAATTGTTTACCATGTATGTAATGAAAAATCAATCTTTATAGCAACATCCAAATTCGCTAATTCATAAAAAAGGTCATCTAGTGGTTCACATATAATCTCAATTACAGCTTTAATGATCGAAAACATTTTTTCTTTCTTTTTTGTTTGGAGGGGGTCTATTTATCTACTACTTCTCTCTTCCTTTTTTTCTTTTGTTTGTTAGGTTGGGGTGGGTGTTGGGGGGGGGGGGGGGGGGGGATGTTTGATGCCTCACAGTTACCAATCTCAAGGTAGATGGTCATAGGCAATTGGATTGAAGCTAGCTGTGCACATATGTACATGCCACAGAGAGGAAAAAGACAGGAGGTATTTTCAGAAAGCGTAATATGCCTCGAGCTGAAGAGGTACAAAATTCAGAATCCCACCATTTTTTCAGTCAACAGTTTCAAAAATGAAATCCAAATGAACCCCATGATTTCATTGTGTGGCTTGTGACAATTGGCACTGGCGCTGCCCAATTTCAGTAGCCACCAAATATTCTGGAAGCTACATATACATCCAAAACGTCCCCCAAAATACAGAATGACTATAGTTCCATAGTTTCCATCACTTTAATCTTGCTGATATTAACGGGAAATTCACTTTCCACCTCTGTTAATCAAGAAATAGCAACCAAGAAGTCTAAAGCGTTGAAGTATGCCATTGCAAGAGATTCAAGAAACCAAGATTTACCTCGTCAAGGGGAAAATCTTCCAATCCCACCCCAATCAAGAGAATGCCTGCATTAGGGAGAACCCACTTCTTTGTGAACCAAACAAGGGGAAACGAGGAAACAACAGAGTAAACTGAAAGGGTGACGGAAAAATGAAAATTGGAAAGAATGAATAGCCGAGCAAATTGATGCTTAGACGAGCATCACCATAATCACCGTGGACAAAGATAAGGCCTGTATGTGCCCCTTTTCCTCTTCTTTGACTGAGAAAAGACTGATGAAAGGAAATTCACGCAATCTAACCAAAGATTTAACTGAACTTATACTCGTTCTTGGGAAAAGCCTTTTGCCTCCAGAAACGTTTTGTTTGTAGGGAGCCTAGTGTTAACAATGACATATTTCCCCGCCAATGACCGTTTGACAGTCGACTGCGAGGAAGTGTCCCATCCCACGGTGTATCAAAAGTGGGAGTTCATCGACTGGACTATCACTAATTATGTCTCTTTCGGGTAAGTATGCAAGAAATTAATCCGTTGTCAATCTACAAAGTCAGGCGTTGTCTGCCTTGATCGGCATGAACTTAAACGATACAAATAAGTTGACATGTACTATCACATGAGAGGGGGGGGGACCTCTTCATTTACAAAAATTATAAAAACAGGAGTTCGTCGCCCAAGGTTTACCCTGGCAGCTTTCAACCGCCCTTTCTCGGCCCCCACGCCCCAAGCCAGCCCTTGTATCTTGGTTGGTCATATACTTGAAAATAACGTATAGACCTTTTACGAAAATCAGGAATCTGTTAACTGAAGTGACTAAATTTTATGTATTTGTTTCTAAGAAAATAAACCCGCTTTGTATGATCTTACATTGAAATGTTACGCAAAAGCAAAGTGTTGGAATGTTAGATCATTATGATTTTGTGCATTCAAACGCCAATCATCTCACTTTGGCGGCGTGAAGCTTGTCTTTTTTCTTGCATATTCATAATTTGATATTCCGTATTTTATAGTATGCCAGTGTCTTATTTTTCTCTTGCAATTCATAATTCAAGTTTACTTTATCTTCTTTCCTTTGATTTCACGACTATTTTTCTTTTTACTTGTCAATTTGACGGTAAATGTTTATAAGGTAGAGAGGGAAAATCAGAGATATATGTATTTATAAGAGAGAGAAGAAATCAAGAAAACTACTCCGTTGTAAGATAATATATGCATGGCAGAAAGTACATTAAACACTGGAATACATCAAACCATTTATAAACTTATTATATTGGATAAACTGGAAGTACACCACACACAAATATAAGTCAAGGACATGAGAAAGTACTTAAAACGCCAAAAGTGACCACTCTGATAAGTCATTAACTGCAGGAACTAGATAAAATATCCATTTGCGATGGAGTAATCAAGGGCGACATGAACAGTCCTGGATAAGTGGCTCAGGGAGGAGAGAGGGATGGGAAGTGTACGTCCTTGGGCAAGCTGGCTGGGATGGTTGGCAATGCGGGCTTAGGGAGGTCATGGATTTCAGGCAGATGTGGCAGCTCGGGCACATTAGGCAGTTCTGGCTTTGACAGAGAAGGGACATCGGGCAGTGGTGGTAGTTCCACCTTAGGGAATGGTGGCAGCTCAGGTAGTTCAGGTTTAGGAAGCTCCGGAAGTTCAGGTTTAGGAAGCTCAGGCAAAGTCGTCTCCAGGAGGTGGCGCGCCTCTGCTACAATTTTGCTGCCGCTCATTAATGATAAAGTGACAATTGACAGCATTAAGAAAATGGATGCACGCTTGGACTGAGCCATATGGTTGATTTGATGACAATAAGCAGTTTATGAGAAAAGCAAACCAAGAGTTAAGCTTGATTGAGCAATGAGCATGAATGGCTGCTGGTAACCAGTCGTTTATATAGAGAGGCATGTGGTGAACACAAAGGACTCGAGGGGTTGGTTGGTGGGAGATTTATGCATGGTTAGTTCAACTCCCAATCCATCCAACATGAGACATATCACTGATCACTTGGTCATCTGGTAGTTAAGAACCGATTAGGTAATCTACATTTGGCTTCTGTCAAATGCGCTCTCTCTGTTCACTATCGGTAATAAGAGCTAATGTTACAAAGCTAGTGAAGATCGGAGCACTTGCGGAAGCGTACCTTTGATCACTCGTTACCCGACTTGTTTTACTGTCGTCATCTCGCCATGGAATTCATCGAAATTCGCCGGAAGAAGTGGCTATTATAGTCACTTCTATAATTTCACAGATCAAGAATCGAGGCACTCTTGCACACTCCCTGATTTTAAGGTGAGAATAATATGTTGATAAAGATGTATAGCCCTAGAGAAGATGGATATAATTATAGAGAGTGCACATGTGTGCCGAAACCATTGCAACTGTTCCTTCGCAATCAGGGAGAGATCCAATAAGTAGTGCAACCGTGGGACCAAAAAAAGGTCAAAAAAATTGATGGCTAAAGTGAAAGAATTCACGTCGCTATTGAATATGTTAAATGTAAATTAGATTGTTTGATTTGACTAATAATCATATCATTTTACTATTCATAATGATTTATTTAGGTTAGTCAACAAGAATTACTAATTGTATTGACATATACGTTAACATAACATAAGAATTTAAAATTAAAAAAATTAATCTTGATCTATTCCTGTTTCATTGTAATACTAGTAATAATCATGTACTTTGCCCATTTTATATTAATTTAAAATTTGAAACGTTACGAATCATGGTGAAAAACAAAATTAAAACTAATTAATACGATCATTATAATTAAATCATAATAAATAAATTAGTTGTCAACCTCTAATCAAAAACTTAAAGTAGCGGAAAGTTCGTTACACAAGATATATGGTCTTATTTTCAAACCCGAATTGTTAATGTCAATTATCACTAATATTTATAGCATACTTATTCTTTTGTTACATCAAGTTGCCAGTAAAAAGAATCAGATTATCTTATACTATATCTTGTTACTTAAGGTACATTGATACTGTATCAGTTTCAAACATCTTCTATAAATATCTAACTCTTACGGAACACTCTAAGTTCGACATTACAGTTATAAAAGTGAAAGAAATATTTAAGAGACAATTAACCTCAAGTGTATATGTTGAAGTTGTCCAATTTCTTGTAATATATTTCTATGGCATGCATATACGTACGAGAAGTGAAATTGATGATAAGTTTGAATTATAATAGTGATATTAACAAAATCAAATGAACTCAAGAGGTCTAACATGGCACAGATAAAGACTCAGTTGCTTAGGTAACAAATCTAGTAGTTATAGCTTTTAATGATCTTTTTAAAGTTTTCTATTGTTCACTTTTAGAGTTTTAACCATTTTTCCTGCAGGCAACACCGCTAAATTTTAAAATATCATCACTTAGGATTTCTAATATCATTCATTATCTATTTTGTTTCTTTACAGTGATGGTCATTTTTTGTAGCGATAATTGTTCAAGGTCAAAATAACCCCTACATTTATTTTCTTTTGGTATTGATTTAGTTGATTGAAGTATATTTTCATGCATTTCTTATTTGAAGATTAAGGAATAGAGTAAGCCCTTTTTCAAAATTTTCTAGTTCAAATTTCAAATTTCGAGTACAACTTGTCTAAAACTACACTTAACCTTGATGTTACCCCCTTTCTTTAACTTTCCAGTTAAAAAATTTATAGTGTACTCTATATTTTAGTCTAATTTCTTGAGAATATGTTATGTGTTAGGGGCCAAATCCTCACGTTGTATTCATAGTTTGATATAACTAAAAGATGTATTAGTGAACTTTTAACCTCTTTAGCGATCAAATATCTAAGGTTAGCAAAAAAGGTTGTAATTTAGTATCACCTTTCTAAAAGTCATAAGCACCCTCATTGTTTAGAAACCTTTTAAACTTAAATAGAATATTTTAACAAATAATGTTTAGTCATAACCTCTTGCACATCAAATTCGAGAGTTTTTAGGTTAAAAAAATTAGTAATTTAAGCTTAAATTAATTAGAGTCATTATCATTTGCATTTTATCTAATCCTATCACTAATAAGAGTGGGATATATAAAGACCATAGCCGTATAAAGAATATGTTATCATGTAAGTATATGGTATTCCAGGTCACGTTAAAACATAGAAAGATAATAACCAAATGAAGAATATGTTGTCATGCAAATAAGGTATTCCGATTACTTTAATATGAACATAGGATTCATTTACTTGTCACAAACTCAAATTACAAATTAGGAGCAGAATAGCATGATATAGCAATTCTTATGCATTTAAAATTTTCTAAAAAAACTTTGATTTTATGATAGTTTCTTATAGTAATATATCCGTAGTTAAAACCTAAAATTAAACTTCAAATATACGATTGTATCAGTGTAATAATATATTTGCATTAAAATTCACATATGTGTACAATAATTCAAATATGTAGAATATGCATCAACGTACAAATGTAAAATATAAAATTACAAAAGGATTGAGTTTCTGACAAAATATTCAATTTAGTTGAGGTGTATTTTATTTCTTCTAAAAACCTATAAAAATCTGCAAGTGGTTTTTTTTAAAAAACCGAATTTGATGAGGAAGATGAAACAGTTCTAAGGTAGTTTAGTTTTAACGTGAATGGAGGCGGTAAGTTTGTTGGAATATTTTAAGTAATTAGAGAGCATGCAAGAGTTCAAAGGTGATTCTATAAGATTTTCATAGGTTTTTTTTTCTTTTTTCCCCCTTTTTGTAAAAGTCAAAACAACCCTTAATTTTAACAAAATCATATATCTTATGAGAAGTAAAAAAACACCCTCATTTTTTTAGTAACATTCTAATTCAAAAAGAGTATTTAATGAAAAAAAAGTTTAAGTAAAAAATACTCTCAATCATTACTAATCTTTTCTGAAGATTTCAATTAAAGAAAGTACGTATGAGCCATTTAAGCTCATACGTACTTTTATATATATATAGATATAAATGAAGATATGAAATGTAAAATTTGAAAGAACGAAGATAGAGTAATCTTACCCAAAAACCAGTGGGTTTGCTGGGAAAGTGAAACTCTGTGTGTGAAAAGACCATGGTGTTTGACTGTCTTAACTCCCCAAAATCGAAGGTTAATATGTTGGTTAGTGAGGTAACTACTATGCTAACTTCCACCGTCTCGTTACTTTTTTTCTTTTTTTTTTTTTTAAATGCTACGAATCATGACTTATGCTTGCAATGTGCTTCTCGACCAGTGTTCCAAAAAAAAAAAAATCTCTGGATGTCATTCTCTTTTAAACTTCATGGAAGTAGGGCATATATTCCATATAATATCATCATTTATTGTGTACATGTAAATATGTGTGCATGTACATATTAAGAAACAAAATTTTGTACATATACATGTTACGAACAAATCGCACACCAAAAGAAATTAACTAAGAAATACACGAATACAAATCCAAGTGAACTTCAAATATGCTATGTATAGATCAGATCGAGTAACGCTCCTTCTCGCATATCTTTCGGTAACAGCTTAATTTAATACTAAGAAAATTTAGAAACATCTATAGCTGCGTCCTTTAAAAAAAGATCTCTTATATTTAATACTTGGTCTTTAATAATACTCCTTATTTAAAAACATTGTCGACTTGAAAAAACGAAGCTCTTGTGCTTTACTTTTTAATAACAATATTAACAAAACATTATAAAGAAACAAACAAGGTCTTTCATTAAATGATGTCCACATGTCGAATACCCCATCTAGTTTAGTCTAGTATATTACCAATAAAATAAAAAAAAATTAGTGTAACGTTGGGCTAGCGCAGGTGTTTCTTGCTGGAAATGTAGCAGGTCTTAACCCATCTTTTTTTTAAAATTTTCAATAAAGACAAAACTATACTTCTGGATCGGAAACCCAAGTTGAATTGAAGGGTTTCGACCTTAAGTTAATCGCCGTCCTCCTTCGAAAACCTGCACGTACGGTTTGCCATCAAATTCAGGAAGCGCAACTACCTACGTCATCGCTCCTTATTGCTTCGACTCTATTGGATTTTTCTTTTAATTTCTTGAATGGCCTCAGACACGTTTGATTTAATGCAGATTTACAGAGGGCATAATAGGGTGCTTGTTATTAATAATGAGGATGGCTTCTAGATCACGGGAGCAAGAGAGGTGCATAAATGTGCAACCTAACAATAAAGACAACTTCTAACTAGAAACGGAGGTCGAAAGGTTTCAAAGTTAAGTTAGTCGCCGTCCCCCTAGGAAAACCTGCATGTTTTGCCACCCAATTTAAGAAAATGCAGCTGAATTCGGATTATCTGCTGTACAACAGAGGTGCTATACAAAAAAAGTGTCCCAAAATAGTTTTAGTAACATAAAATTGTCATTATAAATTTCAGTAATAGCAACAAAATACTTTTAAACAATTTTTTTTATCACAAAATGATGTACAGCACCTCTGCTAAGGATCTTGATCAAACGTAACGACCTACGTCATCACTCTTTCTACTTCAATTCTATTCTAATTTTTTCTTTTAATTCCTTGAATGTCCTAAGACACACTTCATGTGAACATCAAGTCCAAACTCAAAATAACAACGTTAGACTAAATAAGTATTGTTTGATACATTGAACTAGAATGTACACAATAAGTGAGATCAACATCTCCGAAGGCTAAATTTCAATCATGAATTCTCGAAAAGTCAAATACAAAAGGTCCATCGACCGGAAGGATGAGTAACATCGGAAGGCAACATTTTCAATCTTCTTTTTTTGGTGTGTGCATAATTTTGATCTTCTCAGCATAATTAGATCCTCATTATTTTATTGCTCACAGAATATTATTGTGGTGGTTAATCCTAATATTATAAATATATATCTTAATCAAAGCAGAATATACGCCAAAAGTAGATGTGGGTCAATTAACAGTGTGTTTGCGTATGTGATTCTGGGTGAATTCAATCAGAATGTACGAGTGCGTGCATGCGCGTGCATGTGTGATTGTGGGTTGATGTCGTGGTGTTGCTTGGTGGTTGGTTGTGGAGACGTGACTGTGCTTGGTATTTGGTGGTGGTGTTATGTCATGTCGTGGTTGTGCTTGGTGGTGGAGTTATGTTGATGCCGTAGTTGTGCTTGGTGGTGTAGTTGTGGTTGTGGTCGTGGTCGGTTATGGTGTTGTGTTGGTGCCGTGGTTGTGCTTGGTGGTTTGGTGGTGGCTCCTTAGTGGTGGTGTTAGACTTATATGGGCAATCTAGGATGGACTAGCCGGTGGCGGTGGTGCTCGGAGATGTGAAATAGGAAAGAAGTAAGAAGAAAGAAGAAGAAAACGACAATAGGGGAGAAAAAGAAAAGAGAAAAGAGAGTGACAGAATTACCCTGCATTAGCGGACTTGGGCTGATAGAATCTAACAGAATGACTTAATTGGAAAAACTGACGATTTAATGGTTATTTTGATATAAATCGAAGTTCATTGTCTAAAATGAAATTTAAGTTATAGTTCAGTGGTCAAGAGTGAACCTAACCCTTCAAATTTTTTTAGACAATAAATTAATAATGTATGATCACTTAACATGTAAGTGTAGATAAGTAGGGTATAAATACTCTCACCCCTTAATAGTAAGTGCAGATAAAGTAGGGTATAAATACTCTCACCCTTCTACTAATTAACCAGTTGCTTGTGTAACTTGTTTATCTTTCTTTGTGGCCAGGAGAGGTACGTGAGGATTGAACCCGAGCCAAATCTTACACAAGTGGAAGAATTGCTCGGGTACCCGTGAGTGAGGCCTTGGCTTGGCTAGCCTCTCAAACTTGCATTTATCTGACTACCTATAAAGAAAATACTCTGTTTGGCATAACATTTTTTTTGATATTATATATCTATATATTTTTAAAAAATTGTGACACTTGACATTCTAAGAATGCTTTTAAAGGTGACACAAAATAAAAACTTTAAATAGAAAATAACCTATCTACAAGAGCATGCTTGACTTTCACAATTTAAAATTCATTAAAAAAATATAACTAGCATAAACTATAAAAGCCAAGCATAATATCATATACATATCATGTTGCTAACTTCGTTTTTACATTTGCATTGTGTGTGTCATGGTAAAAGGAACATCCCTTTTGGTGTAATACCACTTTTGGCCTTCCAATCTTTCTATCTAAAATGGTGACTTGTGACATCAAATATAAAAAAAAAAGAAAAAGATTGGATAAAAAGTAGAGAGAGAGAGATAGAGAGAGAGAGAGGATATTACTTTTAATGGCGGTTACACTTTCTTCTTAATCACACGATTTATAATACTGGCATCATTCTTTTAAGACTTCAGAATACATGAAAAATTCTAAAAATTGGATAATATACTTTAGAGTACATGACAACTGGGCAATTATGTTTGAGTTTCTTTGTCACAAGTGTTGTTTTTTTTTTTTTTTAACGACAGAGGTTCGATTGACAATAAGTATTCTTACACATCATAAATTTTTTTTTTCAAAATTTATCGTTTAGGGGGGTATTTATGAGAAGTGAGATGAAGCCCCACATTCATTCAAGGGTGACCGACTTTCTTGACTATTTATGTAGTGAGGTAATTTGAAAGGTCAGCGAGTTTAGTGTTCGAAAGGTCTTCTGCCTATACGAAAAGGATGATATACTTTTGTTGTTTTGATGTTGACTTGCTTTTATAATCAGTTGAAATATGTTCGCACGAGTCCCTTTCCCATTTCCTAGATCTATCTATGAATCAGTTTCTTGTGTGTTTGTGGGTCATACAGCATCAAAAGTTTAGTTGACGTTAATTAACAGCCCAACTCAAGTCCCTTTTCCTAAAAGAAGAAACGTGGTTGAGTAAAACTAATACCTAAATTTAAAAATAATAATCTCATTTAAATTAAAAAGGACGACAAAAATCCATGAAAACCATTTCATCAAATTAAAAAGTAAGATTTGGGTTACACCGTTCTTGCAATAATCTTGCCTAGAAACAAGAAGCATAGAACAAAATTGATGAAAACATCAACACTATCACCCAAAAACTCTTGGATTTCTCTTTCGTAATCTTTTTATCCAAAAATCTTGATCTTTTACCTTCACTTGGTTTATTCTTTTTCTTCTTCAACTTTCTTTTCCTGGTTGTTTTGAATTCCTACAAACACGCTTTATTTGATATATCAGCGGATTTAGGAATCAAACCTAATCTCGTAGATAGCATTCCAGATTGCATAAGAAGAATTCAAACCCTCGACCAAGTAGATGACCTCTTCGGAAAGCGTGCTTATGATCCAGTCCTTTATGAGCCTATCGTTCTTCAGCCATTCATCAAAATTGGGGTTGCATATTCTTCCTTTGCCGTCTGTTGAGTATATTTCACGAGCAGGGAGGTTCCCTTCGCCATTGATAGAGCCCTCCAAGTCTTGGCTTTCGATCATTGAAAGCATACGGGATTTCCACTTTGAATAGTTGGTCGTGGTCAATTTATTCCAAACCACGGCATAGTTGTCACTTGCTACCTCCACTTCCATCTAAGAAGAATGTATAGAGAATCTGGGGGCGAAGAAGAAGTTTCTGCCCTTTTGATTTAAAACTCGGTTAATCAAAGGTTTCAATTATGAGGAATAACCCTGGTTTGACGAATATTTACAGAGGAGATGTTCTAACCCTTCTTGTCTTAGGAATCCATCACCTCGGATGATTAGATAAGACTTAACGCGGTCGTGAAGGAATCCCAGTATGGATTTGTTTGCATGCACAAGGAATAATGTAATATATACTCAAACTCATTTTATATATACTCAATGCTCTTGAAGCCAGAGGCTGAAAAGCGTCAAAAGTGAGATACAGACGGGTCAACTTGTTTTTTCATTAAGCCACTGTCAGCTGTTGGTAAACCACATGCATGCTGCCCACCAATTTGAAAGAAGCACACAACGCACGTGTAACTTCCAGAGGTATGCATGGTTTTCCAAGTTTCCAAGGATTTTGATTCCGTTAATTACTTTCTTTTAGGTTCTTGCATCACCAGTGAAATATATGGTGGCATATAGGATTATCAGCTTTGATCTTTGAAGCGTAGTTCTAGATCGGACAAGAGCTAGCAGGATAAACATATGTAACATATCACACAAGTAGTACCTTGTGAATGTCCGACATATAATTGTGATACTATGCTCAGAAAGCATAATTATTCAATACACGTATGTTTACAAACTTTGCTATGATACACTCCTAAGGAATTTTATTCTATGATAAGTTAAGGGCGCATCGATTACGTGTCGTGTACAAAGATACTATCACAATAGCTCACTCTCCTTGAACCCTAACTCGATCAAGGCAAGGTTTTCCGTCCAACGGGGTATTTTGTTGTAGCTCCATATACTCTTTGTATTTCATTGACATGTACGCGGGTGGATTGCTTTTGCTATCGACCAACTTGGAAGCGGGGCTGACATTTGTATCGAGTGATGGTCCATTGGGAGTAACCGGTGTTATTCTTGTAACTCTATCATTTACTACCGCTCGATGCATTACACTTTTGTACTTTCCATTGCTAAATATCTGTCAAATCAAGAGAGTAAAGATGATTAACAACATTAACCGGTGACGATTGCTCTGGCAGTAAATAGAAGCTTGTTTTGACGTACAAGCTGTGATTTACCTCAAGGTGATCCCCTGTATTAACCATAATCGAGTTGGGAAGAGCATTGACGTTGAGCCACTTTCCATTGTGCTGCACTTGCAGCCCCCCAACTCCGTTTTGCATGAGGAGGGTCACTAGGCCATGGTCTGTATGAGGGGGTACGCCTATCGCGAGATCAGGTTGCGGACATGGTGGGTAGAGATTCACAGCAAATACTTGAACACCCGAGTCCAGATCTAGTGCTTCATCCATGTAAGATCCTTCCAACCCTAAGCTCTCCGATATTCCTTTTAGTAACTCCCTTGCCACCTTGCGGGTTCTTTCAGAGTATTCGAAAGCAAGCTCACTGCAATTGTTAGTCACAAGCTAGCTAGAGTCATCAAGTTTCCAAATGAATGCAGCTGCACCAATGGAAAAGGAAAAGGAAAAAGGAACTCTTACCTAAAACCAGCGGGTTTGTTGGGAAAGTGAAACTCCGGGTGTGAAAAGACCTTTAGGTAATCCCTCCAGAGTAGGACCTTTCCCTTGTTAGCATTGTGAAAGCTGGTGCCGCACCTGATGGGATCCAGCGCATGCTTCCCTTCAAACTCTTTCTTTTCTTCCTCGGTCATATTGAAAAACTCCTGAGATGCATTGACCACCTTCTCCACCAGAGACTCTGGCATCCCATGATTTACCACCTACAAAAAATTCAACACAGAGATGCATATTGTCACACCACCAATGATTGGAAAAGCGTACATACAACATCAAGCTATATGTGAAGTAGCCTAACATTATAAAAGATAACGATCGATGATGTACGGAATTATGATATATACCAGCCTAACATTATAATGCAATCATAACCAGTTTAGAATGCAATCATAACCAGCCTAACATTATAAATGATAATGATCGTAGTACGATATATACCAAGAAGAAGCCCCACTCCTCACAGGCTTTGCCAAGATCATGGACGACTTTGGCCCGTTGATCAGGATTGCCGGAGGTGAGCAAGGAAAAATCAATGACCGGGAGCGAACTGTCTGGGTCGGAAGCAGCGGCCACATGGCGGTTGGAGGAGTAGGCATAGCTGGATGGGAGGGAGTTCAAGGCAGAGGATTGAGCTACTACTTTGATGCTTGTCATGGTCTCAATCTCACAGCTTGTTTGGCAGCAGGTTTCTAAGCAGTGAAGTGAAGAAGGTCTGTTGGTGTTGTGGCTTTCATTTTGGAGTGCCAAAGGGGCTTTATATAGGGCGTGTCATGGCGGGAACCCACCTGGTCATTATCATTATGGACCTAATATAATTAAAAAGGGAAAAAATTTGGCTGTTTGCTACTCCGGTCGGATAAATTTTCCTCCTACCCTCTATATAGCGACAATCAATCGTCTTTAAATATTTTTAGTAACTTTTATTTAGTGACGCTAAAAATGTGCTTTTAATAATTGTCGCTGAAAGTGTTAGAAGAAAAGTCACTAGAAATATTTAGCGACTATTTATTGTCACTATACACGGGGTTGGAAGAAGATTCCTACGACTCGGGTAGGAGCCAAAGTTTGTTCATAAAAAAGCATGTGGAATTTGCTTCATCAACTGGGTGACAGTCGAAGGGTTTCAACCTCAATTTAGTCACCGTCCTCCTAGGAATACCGGCACGCTTTCGCCATTTTGCCACCAAATTTCAGGAAAGCAACCACCTCCTTCATCACTTCTTACTGCTTCCATTTCTTTTAATTTTTTCTTTTAATTTTTATTAAATGAAACTTAAACAATAGCGATATATTAACAACTGCTGATTAAAGAAGTAAACATTTTAGAAGTAGATGGTTCGTTATTTAAGTAAACATCACTTTGATAAAAGAGAAATCTACTTTAAAATAGTTAAAATTACTTTGACGATACAATTAACTTATTTTTTTGGTCTAATTGTGCGTACGGTAAAATATTTCGCAGATAAGACCGTTTACACACCTTTGTTCAATTTCACGGTACTTCAAAAAAAGAAATTTTTTTTTACACTAAAACCGTAATATGGTCACTTAACATGCTTTAAGCAACTGTGAATAAAAATGTAAGGGTAAATAAGTAGTGCATGATGAATAGCTTCACCCTTCTTCTAACCTTGTTGCTTGTGTAACTTGATTGTCTTTCCTTTTGTTTGGCCGTCTAAAAGGACAGGTACGTTAGGATTGGACCCGAGCCAAGTGGGAGGCCTCCGCATGTCGGTTGGCTAGCCCTCCGGGCTTGCTCAGCACCTATAAGTGGAGGACTGATGTTAATATGTATCTAAAAAGAAATTGACTCATTGGTTGCCATTGGTAAGCACATAAGTGAACATTCAATACAAAAGTGATATTCATGGTTGGCCGGGAATGACAACCATGAATGAAAGGTAAGTCTGGGGACTGGTGGATCATGCTTTTGTCTTGGATATTTTTTTGCGCTCGTAGGTAAACTCGTAAACAATGTACTAAATTCCTTTTTTTTACTCTTAAAAGCTTTTTTAAAGCGTTTAGAAGATTAAAAATCGTCAAATGAAAGTGTAGAACGTAGAGAGTGCATCCGAATATATATTGAAAGCATATAACTTCTAATATCTGAAGGCTTCGATCATGAAAAGAAAAACTACACTAGTCTTTCTAAGAAGGAACACTTCTATTTGAAAAGTGAAGAGATGATTTGATTGATTCTTGTACTAACATAATGCCTTGCATCTAATATTTTATATTACAAACGTAATTTATAAAAGAATGTTACAACTTAGAAAATAACTTCTTGAAAAAAACCTCTCTTAACATTTCCTAAATGGATAACTACCCTAGAAAATGGGAAAACACTCAGTCATAAGTTAGCTTTTTCACTTAGAAAATAACCTACAAATATATATGAATCTATCATCACCTCTTTTTGCAAATAATAATCTGCACCTTAGAGTCATTTAATGGTAATTTAGACGATAGATAGATAGTGGTTATCGACAACGTTTAAGTCAATAACCTATGAATTGGGAATTTATTTTCGGTGTCAACAGATACGCTAGGAAAATGGACATGCGGGCTGTCCGGGTAGAAGGTACGGCAGTTACGAAATTATACCCAAATACGCAAATGTAAAACTTTTGTCTTCAAAATGTAACTAAAAAACAACATTGCTGATGTAAAACTTTAGAAACCATATGAAAACGAAGACGATGAAAATGGTACCCAGAGGAGCGTTGATTATAAGTGTGTTTGCACGAGCTCCCTCCTCAAGTGTTTTTGGTCTCATTTTTTTTGCATCATACATGCTATGAATTTTCAATGGTTTTGATTTTTGAATCAGGCTGCCAACTGATTCGATTAAACCTTTTAAACATTCAAAGCTGTTCTTTACGTGTTAGATGACTAAAAAGAAGATTACTACTAAGGTTTACCGTTTACGATCCTACATGGAGATTGTTCTAAAAAATTTCCTTGAATATAAAGAGAAAGTACTGAAGCTCTAGATGAAGTTTGTGATTTGTGACTTATTGAGATACCAGCTTGTGATGACAACAATCAAAATATAACACCATACGTAAATTATACAATATTAAATAGGGAAACACGTGCTCACACATTAGGAATCACGAATGGATCGGAGTCATGGTGGACAAAATTTAGTATCAATGCAAAACCAAAGTAGGCGAAGCATTATTATAAGACTATAATTTTTTTAAGATTAACTATACCCGGATAAAGGTTAGCTATATGTGTCATCCGTCCTTTTATACGAGATGGAGATCTGTGTTTTTCCTTGGAACAAGTCATCTTCCATTTGATTGTAATGTTATAATGCTCTTATTTTTATTTTGGTTTTCCTACAAAGTAGTCTAGTCACTCTTGTAACCATAAAAATAAACTGTTTTATCTATACAAAATAAACCTGTTAAATCTTTATTAAAAGTGTTGCAGCTGAAAACTGGATCGGGAATCATACTAGAGATAAGTCTGTAAAAGAGAACACGGAATGACCGTCGGGTGGGGTTCTGGTGGGGAACGCTCCGATACTTAAGTCAGAGATAGCTAATGATGTAGAACTCTGAAGAAGCAGTAAGACACAATATGTAATTGTGTATGTAATCGTCCATACCTGAGGGGTTAGACTCCTTTATATAGTAGTAGGAAGAAGAGTCCTAGTAGAACTAGGTCTTCCCCAACTCTAATCAGAATCAAATTAAGATCCTAGAGGATCACATGTCAATCTTGGCTGATAGAGTTAGGGCCTATTTAGGATTCTATTTGGTGACTGATACAGCAACTGCCTAATCAGCAATAAGTTAGCTTGGACTATGTGTCATAACTGTCACGTGAGGCGTATTTTTAGCTATATCAAAAAGTAAATTGTATATCACATAACTTCTAACTTAATTGCATCAGAAAGTATATTTCTAGCCTCTCATATACTTGTCCATAATTAATTTCACGTAAAAAGTTACGACTCTGTCTTCAGTGCATACCGATTCGATCTGAGCTCATTGCTCATTCAATGAGCTCTTGCAATTGGGTCGTTGCGATTACGGGTTGGATGTGATCCGTTGCCGAACTTATGCCAATTCCATTTATGTGAAAATAACTTTTTTTTTATATTGTTATTGCAGTACAAAGTAAAATTAAAGCTCAAACAGTACAAGAAAAGTGAATAAATATACATGATACAGATGACGAAGTTTTTGTAATCGCAATAATAGATGATCGTGCAATACGTCAAAAGAACACTAGAAAAATGAACTCTATTCTCAAAAGTATCTTCTTATGTATAATTTCCAGAGTATGTCTGCGATATGTCATTAGAAAAGCAAGTGACATTTTGTGCAAACATGCCTATCATGGTTCACTAAAAACCATTCCCCCGTACGTAAATAATAGCCCACCATTCATCCACCCGAATCACCCAAGAATAATTTGGTATAAACAAAAGAGGCATCAGTTATCAGGTGCTAAAAGAGTTCCTCTATGTATAAAGCTGATGCTTCTTCTCTTCAGTTTGTCTTCTCTCCCTAGCTTGCTTTCTTTCTTGAACTTGCACCAATCTACATTTGTAATCTAGTTAATTACGACAGCGTCAAAAAGATCTGATCGAAATGTGTTGAGGATGAAGAAAATGATGGAAGGACAGGCATCGGGGCGTTCTTTGCTGCTTCAGGGCCTTGCCACCGAATTTGTGGGGAAAGAATGGCAGAAACCCAAGCAACAAGCAAAGAAGGATATCGCAAAACTAAAAATGGAGAAGTAACAGTGTTGTTAGGACACAATCGGATATTGGATGTTGCAGACTTGCAACCAGGGAAAATCAGTGATTCGAGCATAGATTTTGATGAGGAACAAAATTTAAAAAAAAATGATTGAACATATGAATATGCAAATGGATGAGTTGAGACAAGAGAATTTGATATTAAAGACCACAATAAATGCATAGTTAGGGCAAAACTTCGACCAACAACATAAAAATCCAAACCCTATTGCACTGATGACTATGGAAGACGAAGGCAAATTGGGGGCGTGTGAGATTCACATGTAAGACACGGTTACAAGGCCTTGTCAGCGATGAATGTGGGTGAGGAGTCGGGATTAAAGGCCACGTCACCAAAAATGAGTGCTGAGGTGGCAAACTGGTAAGTAAGGAGGAATATGTACTAGTCAACTACCTTTTGAAATTTCGATGGCGGGAGCACTAAACCAGTTTCCACCATTACTCTCAAACAAGGAAAACGCAACCAAAATGCAACAACAAATTTGGAGCGATCATATGCCACAATGGCACGACCTAATCTTGAGTTTGTTCAGGAACATAGTCTTGAGTCCATACAACCGCAAGAGATAAATGGACAAAAAGGTGTTGAGTACACCACTCTTGAGGATGTTGAAATTAAAGTGAGTAATTGGAAAATCTATTGTTATGTATGTGATGGAAGCAAAGCCACCGAGTCACGTTGTGAAGGGATACATGGAACGGAAGTGGAAGAAATTTGGATATTTCGCTTTCAGTCTTCTTCAACCAGGTATTTTCCTGATCAACTTGGACTCAGCATTAGCTAACAATCATGTTCTGGGACAAGGACCATGGTTTTTTGACAGTAAACATATTATTGTCAAACCATGGGATGCTTCCTTGTCTATTGAGTAAGATGAAGTAATATTAGCACTTATCTGGATAAAACTCCCAAACTGCCCCTAAAGTTCTGGTCTGCAAAGATGATAAGCAAAATTATGAGTACAATTGGAAAACCTATCTTTATGGATCACATGACTGCAAGGAAGGAGAGATTAGGCTATGCTAGAACTTGTGTGGAGGTAAATGTTTACCAACAGTTGCCTCTTACAATCCCACTAAAAGGCCCTGGGGAGGAAATTAGTTATCAAAATGTTGAATATGAATGGATTCCTGTCAAATACACACTATGAATTGTATGGACATCAAAGTGAAAAGAGCTATAACAAACCCCAACCTAAGCTAGTATGGAAATCAAGAACTATGCCATCAAAAGAGACGAGGTTGGAGTTTGCTGTGGAAGGAGTAGAAATCGCTCCTAAAATACACACCGAGGCACAGAAGATGGTGGTACAAACTGAAAATAGCTTTTCTGTACTGGAAGATAAAGAGTGTATGGGTATTATTTTATCAGAAGGAAAAGATCCAAAATCAGGAGTAAATAGGCAAACGGTATAGGGAACAATGAGTAAGCAGTTAGCTAGAAAGGGCAGCAGCAGAGGAAAATATCGTAAGCCAAAACAACAATGATAGCTAGTTGGAATGTCAGGGGTTCAATGATCCTCTGAAACAAGCTGATGTCAAGAAAATAATAAAAAAAAGCTAAAATAATAGGATTACTGGAAACAAAAGTAAGGCAAGAGAATGTTTAGAAAATAAAAAAGAAATGGAGCAAGGACCGGCAGTTTGAGTCTTGTTTAAATTAAAAAGGAGTATCAAGGCTTTGGATGGGATGGAATCATCAAAAGCTACAGGTGGGGTGATTAATAGATCAAGTCAGCACACTACTAGAAAGGTGAAAACCCATAACCCTTTACATCTTTTTCTATATTACCATTTGTGTATGCCAACAACAAAGGTGAGAAAAGAAGGAGACTCTGGCACTATATAACACAGGATGTAGCTGTTATTGATAAATGTCCTTAGATAATATTAGGAGACTTCAATGTTGTCAAATGGGAGAATGAAAGATATGGCGGGACTGGACTTAATTTTAGAGACAGTAATGAGTTCAATACATACCTAATGGCCACCATTTTAAGGACATGTCTACTATATGGACATATTACACATGGTGTAATAATAGAGAGGAAGATCTCATTATGTACGAGCTGGGTAAAGCATTTCAAAATAAAAATTGTATGAGAATATATCCTAACACACAAGTGAAGAACTTACCCTGGTATATCTGACCATGAACTACTCATAATAAGCATAAACGTGAGAGCAAAAATGAAGGTAAAAGACCAATCAAGTTTTTCAATTTTTAGATGAAACATAAATGCTTCAAGCAAATATTACAGAATGTTTGGCATGAGAATGTGGAAGGAAATGCAGGTCAACAGTTAAGAAACAAATTGTGGAATCTAAAGCCGAAATTAAAAAGCTTGATCAAGGAGGCTATAGTAATCTTTTTGCTAGAGTAGAGGAAACTTATACAGAACTGCAGGAAATTCAACAACAGATTCTACAACAACACAGGTCTGAAGTGATTCCAAGAGCCAAGGAGCTACATAAATAGTATTATCATTTAGTCCAACCAGAAGAAGCATTTTATCAGCAAAAAGCCAGAGTAAAAAGGATCTCCATCTAGTTGACAGTAACACAACATATTTTTATAGGAAAATGCAGATTCACAGAGGGCATAATAGGGTGCTTGCTATTAATAATGGGGATGGCTTACATATCATAGGGGCAAGAGAGGTTCATAAACATGCAATCCAGTACTAAAGACAACTTATAGAAACAAAGGTTAAAAGGTTTCAATGTTAAGTTGGTCACCGTATTTCCTTGAAAACCTGCACGTTTTGCCACCCAATTTAAGGAAATACAACTAAATCAGGATTCTCTGCTGTACAAAAGAGACGTTGTACTAAAAAAGTGTCGCAAAATATTTTTAGCAGCAAAATAGTCTCATTATAAATTTCAATAATAGCAACAAAACACTTTCAATGATAATTTTTTATCAAAAAATACTGTACAACACCTTTACTCTACAACAGAGGATCTTGATCCAACCAACGACCTACGTCATCACGCTGTTTTGCTTCCATTCTATTGTAATTTTTTCTTTTAAATGTCCTAAGACACGCTTCATGTGAACATCAGTTCCAAACTCAAAATAACAACCTTAGACTAAATAAGTATTGTTTGATACATTGAACTAGAATATACACAATAAGTGGGATCAACGTCTCCATAGGCTAAATTTCAATCATAAATTCGCGAAGAGTCAAATATAAAAGGTCCATGGAGCGGTAGGATGAGTAACATTGGAAAGCAACATTTTTTTTATCTTCTTTTTTTGCTGTGTGCATAATTTTAATCTTCTCAAGAGAATTAGATCGTCATTATTTTATTGCTCACAGAATATTATTATGGTTAATCCTAATATCATATATATATATATATATATATATATATATATATATAGGGAGCTGATCCATTGATAGCGCTAGCAAAATAGGAGAAGTTGCTTGCGCGATCTAGTCGTTCACGCCCGATTTGTGGACGGCCCATATCTTTTTTTTACGTTATTTTTAATCCGTCCGCTACATTATGTAGCGGACGAACTTTTCTGTCATTTTTTTCTCTTTCTCTCATTAATGCTCTGACTTTTTCTCGCTCTCTCTCTTCCCTTTTTCTCGCTCTCTTTCTTCTATTTTTCTCATCCGCTACATTATGTTGCGGACAAGTTTTCTGACATTTTCTCTCTCTCTCTCTCTCTCCTTTCTCTTGGTAAGAACTCATTCGGGTAGTTCTGGAAACTCATTCCAGAACTCGTAGGAAAGAAAGATTTCATTGTATCTTCAATACTTTCTTCATCAAAACTACCACTTGGGTTTTCACCCATTTGCTTAGGTAGCTGAAATTCATACCCAAAAGCAGAGGGCCTGAATTGCAGAGGTCAAGCATCTCCAAAAAGCAGAGAGCCTGAATTGCGACAATCTGTTTCAAAACTTTTCTTTTGATGGTTATCATATGAAAGGAGAAAGAGGGGAGAGGAGGACGAAAGAGAAGAAAAAAGTGGTGAGAGAAAGAGATAAGTCAGATTGAAGAGAAAGGACATAGAGAGGGGAAAAACAAGTCAAAGCATTAATGAGTGAGAGAGAGAGAAATGTTAGAAAACTAGTCCGCTACATTATGTAGCAGATGAGGGAAAGAGAAGAGAGAGAGAGAGAAAGTAAGAACATTAATGAGAGAAAGGGGAGAGAGAGAGAGAGAAAAAAAAATGACAGAAAAGTTCGTCCGCTACATGATGTAACGGACGGGCTGTTTTTAAATTTGAGGGTATTTTTGTCAAAAAATCATCCGCTACATAATGTAGCGGACGGACTAAAAAAAAGCGTAAAAAAAATATCTGGGCCGTCCACAGATAGCGCGTGGACGGCCAGATCGCGCTAGCAACTTCTCCTATTTTGCTAGTGCTATCAATGGATCAACTCCCATATATATATATATATATATATATATATATATATATATATATATATATATATATATATATATATATATATATATATATATATATATCTTAGTCAAAGCAGTATACACTTCAAAAGTAGATATGGGTCAATTAATTAGAGTATCCGCGTATGTGATTCTTGGTGAATTCAATCAGAATGTTCGATTGCACGCATGCGCGTGCATGTGTGATTGTGGGGTGATGCTATGGCGTTGCTTGGTGGTGGAGGCTTGATTGTGCTTGGTAGTTAGTGATGGTGTTTGGTGATGCCGTGGTACTACTTGGTGGTGGAGTTACATTGTCCGTGGTTGTGGTTGTGGTTGGTGATGGTGTTGTGTTGGTGCCTTGATTGTGCTTGGTGCTTGATGGTGGCGCCGTAGTGACAGTGTTACACTTATATGGGTAATCTAGGATAGACTAACTGGTGGCGTGGTGCTCGGCAATGCGAAATAAGAAAGAAGAATAGGATAATAATAATGATGGGGGAGAAAAAGAAAAGAGAAAAGAGGGTGAATAAATTACCCTGAATTAAGTCACTTAGCGGACATTTGCTGGCAGAATATAACATAATGACTTAATTTGATAAATTAACGAGTCTAATAGTTATTTTGACATAAATCGAAGTTCATTCTCTAAAATAAAATTTAATTTATAGTTCAGTGGTAAGGGCATACCTAACCCTTCAAATTATTTTAGACCATGAAAATAGTAATGTATGGTCACTTAACATGTTAAGTGTAGATAAGTAGTGTATAAATGGTCTCAGCCTTCAACTAACCCGGTTGCTTGTGTAACTTGTTTATCTTTCTTTGTGGCGCTAGGATTGAACCCGAGCCAAATCTTACACAAGTGAGAGTACTAGGCATGTCGGCTTGGCTAGCCCCTCAAATTTGCATTTATCTAACTACCTATACAAAGAAAATACTCTTTTTGGTATAATACTTTTTTTGATATTATATATCTATATACTTTTTAAATTGTGACACTTGACATTCTAAAAAAACTTTATAAAAGGTAACACAAAATAAAAACTTTAAATAGAAAATAACGTATCCACAAGGGCATGTTTGACTTTCACGATTTAAAATTCATAAAAAATGTAATTAACATAAATTATATAAAGCCAAGCTTAATATCATAAACATATCATATTGCCCGTGGTATAAGGAGCATCCCTTTTTTGGTGTAATATCACTTTTGGCCTTCTAGTCTTTCTATCTAAATCGTGACGTGTGATATCAAAATATTATATAAAAAAAAAGATTGGAGAAAAAGTAGACGGATAATTATATTGGCGGTTACACTTACTTCTTAATCACACAACTTAATTATAATACTGTCATCTTTCTTTTAAGACTTCAGAATACATAACAAATTCTCAAAACTGAAAAATACTTTAGACTTCAGAGTACATGACAACTGGACAATTATGTTAGAATTTCTTTGTCACAAGTTTGCTCTATTTGCGACAAAAGCTTCTTGAATGACAATAAGTATTCTAACACATCATAAATTTTTTCAAAGTTTATCGTTTTGTGGGGGTATCTATGAGAAGTGAGATGGAGCCACACATTCATTTGAGGGTGACCAACTTTCTTGACTATTTATGAAGGGAGGTTAGTGTTCGAAAGACCAGCGAGTTCGTTGCTTTGATGTTGACTTGCTTTTATAGTAAGTTAAAAATGTTCACACGAATCTCTTTCCCTTTTCCTGAATATGTGAATCAGGCTCTGGCTATCACTTTCATGTGTGTTTGTGAGTCGGGCATAAAAAATTTAGTTGACGTTAATTATCAGTCCAACTCACGCCCCTTTCCCTAAAAGAGGAAACGTGGTTGAGTAAAATTAATACTTAAATTTAAAAAAAAATAATCTCAGTTAAATTAAAAAAGGACGAAAAAAATCCATGAAAACATTTCATCAAATTAAAAGTAAGATCTGAGTTACATCGTTTTTACAATAATCTTGCCTAGAAACAAAAAGCATAGAACAAAATCAATGAAAACATCAACACTATCAACCAAAAACTCCTAGATCTCTCTTTCTAATCTTTTTACCCTATAATCTTGATCTTTTACCTTCACTTGGTTTATTCTTTTTATTATTCAACTTCCTTTTCCTGGTTGTTTTGAATTCCTTCAAACACGTTTTATTTGATATATGAGCGGATTTAAGAATCAGACATAATCTTGTAGCGATAGCATTCCAGACAGTATAAGAAGAATTCAAACCCTCGACCAAGTAGTTGACCTCTTTGGAAAGCGTGCTTATGATCCAGTCCTTTACGAGCCTATCGTTTCTCAGCCATTCATCAAAATTGGGGTTGCATATTCTTCCTTTGCCGTCTGCTGAGTATATTTCACGAGCAGGGTGGTTCCCTTCGCCATTGATAGAGCCCTCCAAGTCTTGACTTTCGATCATTGAAAGTATATGGGATTTCCACTTTGAATAGTTGGTCGTGGTCAATTTATTCCAAACCACGGCATAGTTGTGATACTTTGATGCCTGAACTTCCATCTAACAAGAATGTTTAGAGAATCTGGGGGGAAGAATAAGATAAAGCTTTTTTGCTTTAAAACTCTAATCAATCACAGGAGTCAATTATGAGGAACAACCCCAGTTTGATGAATATTTATAGAGGAGATGTTCTAAGCCTTCACGTCTTAGGAATTCATTACCCGGCATCATTAGATAAGCATTCTCGTCAAGGAGTCCCGTATGGGTCTGTTTGCCTGCACAAGTGAGATACACGCGGGTCAACTTTTGTTTAAAAATTAGCCACACGGTCATCTGTTGGGAAACCACCTGCATGCTGCCCACCAATATGAAAGAAACACACAACGTGTAGCTTCCAGAGACATGCATGATTCTCCTAGTTTCCATGGAATATTTGGATTCCGCTAATTAGTTTCTTTTAAAGTCTTGAACCATCATTGAACCCCATGGTGGCATATAGGATTATCAGTTCGATCTTTGAAGCCTAGTTGTAGATCGGACAAGAGCTAGGTGGATAACCATACGTAACAAAATCACATGAAGCTCCGACATAATTTTGATACTACGCTCAAAAAGCATAAGTATTCAATACATGTATGTTTATAAACTTTGCTAAATAATACACTCCTAAGGAATTTTATTCAATGATCAAGTTAAGGGCACATGAATACGCGCCGCCTTATACAAAGATAGAATCACAATAGCTCACTCTCCTTTAACCTTAACTCTATCCAGGCAAGGTTTTCCATCCAAGGGGGTATTTTGTTGTAGCTCCAGATACTCTTTGTACTTCATTGACTTGTATGCAGGTGGATTGCTTTTGTTGTCGACCAACTTGGAAGCTGGGCTGACAGATGTATCGAATGATGGTCCATTGGGAGTGACCAGTGTTATCCTTGTAACGCTATTATTTAATACTGCTCGATGCATTACGCTTTTGTACTTCCCATTGCTGAATATCTGTCAAATTTGTAAAGATGAATAACAACATTAACCAGTGACAATTGCTCTAGCAGAAAAAAGAAGTTTGTTTTGACATTTAAGTACAGACTGTGATTTACCTCTAGGTGATCCCCTGTATTAACCATAATCGAGTTGGGAAGAGCATTGACATTGAGCCACTTTCCATTGTGCTGCACTTGCAGCCCCCCAACTCCGTTTTGCATGAGGAGGGTCACTAGGCCATGGTCTGTATGAGGGGGTACGCCTATCGCGAGATCAGGTTGCGGACATGGTGGGTAGAGATTCACAGCAAATACTTGAACACCCGAGTCCAGATCTAGTGCTTCATCCATGTAAGATCCTTCCAACCCTAAGCTCTCCGATATTCCATTTAGTAACTCCCTTGCCACCTTGCGGGTTCTTTCAGAGTATTCGAAAGCAAGCTCACTGCAATTGTCAGTCACAAGCTAGCTAGAGTCATCAAGTTTCGAAATGAACGCATAGTTGCACCAATGGAAAGGAAAAGGAACTCTCACCTAAAACCAGCGGGTTTGTTGGGAAAGTAAAACTCCGGGTGTGAAAAGACCTTGAGGTAATCCCTCCAGAGTAGGACGTTTCCCTTGTTAGCATTGTGAAAGCTGGTGCCGCACCTGATGGGATCCAGCGCATGCTTCCCTTCAAACTCTTTCTTTTCTTCCTCGGTCAGATTGAAAAACTCGTGAGATGCGTTGAACACCTTCTCCACCAGAGTCTCTGGCATCCCATGATTCACGATCTGTACAAAATTCAACATAGAGACGCGTGTTGTCACACCTTCAAAGCTTGAAAAAGCATACAAATCAAGCTATAAAAAACGACAGCTACAAATGACGAAACTATCACTAATGGGACGTATATATGTGAAGTCCACGGTATGACAGTTTAGAATGCAATCATAACCAGCCTAACGTTATAAATGATAATGATCGTAGTACGATATATACCAAGAAGAAGCCCCACTCCTCACAGGCTTTGCCAAGATCATGGACGACTTTGGCCCGTTGATCAGGATTGCCGGAGGTAAGCAAGGAAAAATCAATGACCGGGAGTGAACCGTCTGGGTCGGAAGCACCGGCCACTTGGCGGTTGGCGGAGTAGGCATAGCTGGAAGGGAGGGAATTCAATGCAGAGGATTGAGCTACTACTTTGATGCTTGTCATGGTCTCACTCTCACGGCTTGTTTGGCAGCAGTTTTCTAAGTAATGAGTGAAGAAGGTCTGTTGGTGTTGTGGCTTTCATTTTGGAGTAAGGGGCTTTATATAGGGAGTGTCATGGTGCCACAGGACTGCTGCGTAGTAAGCCTCCAGGTTGAGAAATTGGCGAATGGTGGGGACGGACCGAATAAGAAGAAAGCATGTGGAGTTGCTGGTAATGTTAAGGTTCTGAATTTATCAACTGTGTGACAATTTGGGCATTGACCATACAATCCCTCACTTGACTGACTTTAATGTGTTGGTTAGTGAGGTAGCTACAATCCCAAATTCAGAACAATTTGGGCATTGTTTTGAATTTAATGTGTTGGTTAGTGAGGTAGCTACTATCCTAACTACCACCATCTTTGTACTTTTTTTGAAATGTTACGAATCATGATTTATGTTTGCAATGTGCATCTTGACCAGTGTTCCAAAAAAAAAAAATATCTCGGATGTCCTTCTCTTTTACACTTCATAGAAGTAGGGCATATATTCTATATATATCATCATATATTGTGTTTATGTAAATATGTGTGCATGTATATATAAAGAAACATGATTTATATATACATATAAAAAGAGAAATGTTACGAACGAATCGCACACTAAAAGAAAATTGACTAAGCAAAACGCGAATACAAATTCGAGTGAATTTCAAATCTGTTATGTATAGATCAGATCGAGTAAAGTTCCTTCGTGCATGTCTTTCGGTAACAGCTTAATTTTTTACTAAAGAAATTGTAAAAAAATCTTTAGCTACGTCCTTTAAAAAAAAATCTCTTATAGTTTATACTAATACTCCTTATTAACTGAACATTGTCGACTTGAAAAAACGAATCTCTTGCCCGTTACTCTTTAATAATAACAAATTAACACAACATTATTATAAACAAACTATCAAACAAACAAGGTGGTGCATGTCCACGTGTTGAAAACCCATTCTAGTTTAGTCTAGTATATTACCAATAAAATAAAATTAGTGTGGCGCTGAGCTAGCAGGTGTTTCTTGTTGAAAATATAGCTGCTGTTAACTTTTAATATCTTCGATAAAGACAAAAGTATACTTCTGGAAAGGGTTTCCAACCTTTAGTTAGTCACCGTCCTCCTTGGAAAACCTGGGCGTTCTGCCACCAAATTTGAGGAAACGCAACTACTACGTCTTCGCTTCTTATTGCTGAGACTTTATTGGGTTTTTTCTTTTAATTTCGGTGAATTTTTTTTTTCTTTTTCCGATGAAACCATTTACGCATTTTTTTTCTTTCAAATATAAGATTTTCATTATCAGACGCTAAAACCATAATAATGGTCAGTTAGCAAGCTTTAAGCAAGCAGTGAATATACACGTAAGGGTAAATAAGTAGTAAATAATAAATAGCCTCACCCTTGTTCTAACTCAGTTGCTTGGGTAATTTGATTATATATTTCCTTTTGTTTGGCCATATAAAAGGAGGATTGGCTTGGCTTGGCTAGCCCCTCTCGGACTTGCTCAAAGCAATAAGTGGGACTAGTTCTCATCAACAGCCCGCCCTAGGTAGAAGCTCTCTCTCAATAGCTATATATCTCTCAAAACTCTCTTCACACGGAGGAAGGTCGACGGCGTAGGTAACCCGTCCAAAGCATGTGCACCCTGAAGTCTCGCAACAAGCATATGTGGAACTTTCAAAAAGTGCATATCTGTCATGAATGTGGATGACTATCTTCCGGAGGATTGATGTTAACATGTATCTAGAAAGAAATTGACTCATACGACGTTGCCATTGGTAAGCACATTAGTGACCATTCAAGGGGAAGGTGGTATTCATGGTTGGCCGGGGAATGAACGGCAAGTTATGGGATTAGTGGATCATGTTTTTGAGGGGTAAAATTCATCAAAAATATCGTCTGATATATAATGTAGCGGACGATATTTAAAAAAACTTAAAAAAAAAAGATCTTGACCGTCCACAGATCGCGCAAGCAACTTAATTCATTTTGCCTGCGCGGTCAACAGATCAGCTCCAATATATATACATATACACACAGAGAGAGAGAGAGAGAGAGAGAGAGAGAGAGAGAGACGTAAGAAATGTTACGATTCAATCGCATGCCAAAAAGAATCGACTAAGCAAAATAAGAATACAAACCCGAGTGAACTTCAAATTTGCTGTAAACAAATCAGATCGTATAGCATTCTTTCTCGCATATCTTTCAATAACAGTTCAATTTAATAATAAGAATCTAAAATCGTTTATAGTTATGTCCTTAAAAAAAATCTCTTATATTAATACATTTTTATAATACTAACAAAACATTGTTTTTTGTTAGAAGGAATCTCTCGTACTTTAATTTTTAATGATGTTAAACAAACTTATCAACAAAGAAAAAAGGTGGTGCAATAGATGATGTCCACATGATGAATAACATTGTCCGTTCTTAGAAGGAATCTCTTTTACTATACTTTTTAATAACAACATTAACAAAGCATACCATCAAACGAACAAGGTGGTGCATCAAATGATGTCCACATGATGAATACCTATCTAGTTTAAACTAGTATATTACGTTGTACTCCTAATAGATTAGTGTGGCGTTGGGCTAGCAGGTGTTTCTTTGAGCGGATGTAGCATTTTTTTTTTTTTTATGATTAACTAAGTAATAAAGACAACGATACTTCTAGAACCCGATCGAGCCAGGTTGAAGGGTTTCAACGTTAAGTTAGTCACCGTCCTCATTTGAAAATTTGCATGTTTTGACACCAGATCTAAGTAAACGCAATTGCCTACGTCCTCAATCTTTATAGCTTCCATTTTATTGTAATAATAATAATAATAATAATAATAATAATAATAATTATTATTATTATTATTATTATTACTCCTTTTAATTTCTTGAATGGCCTTAGTCAGGCACATTTGATATGACCACCGGCAAATTAAACTAAAAAAAAATGTGTAACTATGTAAAGGTAAATAAGTAGTGTTATAATAAATAGCCTCGTAACTAGGTGATCCCTTTTTTTTTTTTCTTTCTATACAATTATTCCTCTGCCTTCTCTTTAAAAAGCCTTACACAGAAAAGCTCCATGGCCGCCCCACCATGCGTCGGCACGCATGGGGGCGGCAGCCGGAATCCTGCCTAGTCTATATATCTTCCTGATTCATTTTTGTGTGTCTAGGATACGAAGTTTGGCATCTTTTACGGCCGGCGACAGATGGAGGGTGATCGACAGTGGACGATGACGGTATGGAGGCCAACGCCATTTCCCCCAACAATGATCGGGGATGGTGATGCGGAGATATTGCTCCAATTCGCCGGTTTTCTTCAGATCTAGGTAGATCTTGGAGTTTCTTCATCTTCTAGATTTTGAGTCGTTGTATTATCGAGGGTTGATTAGTTTCTTTGCTTTTTTCGAAGAGGATTTCGTTGCTTGGGTTAAATTTGTCATCACCGGAGGTGGCCAGAATTCTACCGGCGGCAATCGAAAAATTTTCGGCAGCGGTAAGGGCTCAAGAGCTGGATGTGGGGGGGTTGTCCGTTGTGGTTTATGGGTTCTGCGTCTAGGATTTGGTGAGGTTGTCCTTGAGGGTGGGTGCGGTTGGGGGGGGATAGGGCCTCGGGGGGTTAGGGTTTTTGGGCGTGTTTGTTTGTCGGGGGGAGGAGGGAGGGGGGGCCCTGGGGAGGGGATGTTTGGAAATCTGCTCTAGGGTTTGTTGTTGTCGAGTTCTAGGTGACAATGCTGGGGGAATATTGGCAACCAAGTAAGGTTGACTGCTTCTAATCTTTGTGTTGTAATCCCTTTGGGTGTCGATTACGCCTTCGATTATTCGTCGGTTCCAATTGTCTTCCTCATTGTATTTTTTACGTCATTGTGTTGTATGTTACGATTTTTGCTGTATTTAGTGTTAAATTTGTGACGTGTAAGCCTTAACAAGTTACGAAAAAATTAGATTGAAGTGTAAGATATGCTCTTCTTTAGTCTAATTATAATTTGTATACGGATAACATGCTAGTTGTTATTCTATAGTGTTAATGGTAGCAATTACCTTTTATGTCTGTAAAATGATTAATCTAGTCGGGACGGCTTGTAAAATTCTTTTATATATGAATATTTCTCCTCTTAACAAAAAAAAAAAAAAAATAGTCTCGCGGTTCTTCTAACCCAATTGCTTGTGTAACTTGTTTATCTTTCCTTTTGTTGGCCCATAATATAAAAGGAGAAGTACGTGAGGATTGAACCCGAGCCAAGTGGAGTCCTAGGCATGTCGGCTTGGCTAAGCCCCTCTGGGACTTGCTCATAGCAATAAGCGGAGTAGTTCTCGTCAACAACCATAGCTAGAAGCTATCTCTCAAAATTCTCTTCACGCGAAGGAAGGTGGAAGGAGTAGGTGACCCCTCAAAAGCATGTGTCCCTTGAAGTTTCTGAAGTGAAAGCCACGTCAAGTCTATGCGAAACTTTCAAAAAGTGCACCAAGTCTATGCGAAACTTTCAAAAAGTGCACCAAGTATATGCGAAACTTTCAAAAAGTGCATTAACTGTCATGAATCTAGATGACCATATAGTATATGTTCCGCAGAATTGATGTTAAGCACAGAATGAACATTCAAGGGAAAAGTGGATGATGCTTTTGTCTTGGATATTGTTTGCGCTCCTAAGTAAATTTGTAAACAATGTGTGATTTTTTTTTCTTTTCCGATTCTCGATGTTGATTTCTTTATTGAGTTTTAAAGATTAAAAATTATAGAATAAAAATTTAGAATATAAAAAATATACCCAAATATAAATTAAAAGCATCTAACTTTTAATCTACGAAGGCTTTTATCGAGTAAAGAAAAACTACACTGCTCTTCCTAAGAAGGAAGACTTCTCTTTGAGAAGTGAAGAAAACCGATTTGATCATGGTACCTTCATTGAGTCTGATATTTATATTACAAATTAAGTGTAGAGAATAACTACCACTTTAAAAATAACTTGTCTTAAATGGGTAACTATCCTCTAGAAAATAAGCATGCGTCTAGTTTTAAGTTAGTATATATATCCGCATCATTATCTCGCTTTGCAAATAATAATTTGAACCTTAGTGTCATTTAACGGGAACTAGCTAAGGACAAGTCAATAACTTTTTAGTGAATGTTTAAGTCAATAACCTGTCGATTGAGAAGTTATTTTTCGGTGTCAATAACTATGCGAGAAAATTGGGCAGGCGGATTAATCGGGTAGAAGGAACTGTAACTAGGAGATGATATCCAATTACACGAATCTAAAACTTTTGTCTTCAAAATGTAAGCATACGACAACTTTGTTGCTCTAAAAATATCAAAATTAAATTCTTTTATTCAAAAATATGAAAACGCTCGTTGATCGTAAGAGTGTTTCCACGAGCTCCCTTCTAAAGTACTTTTGGTCTAACTTTTGGAATCATGTATTCCATGAATTTTCAGTGGTTTTGAATCAGGCTGCCAACTGATTTTGCTTAAACCTTTAACCATTCAAAGCTGTTTTCCAAGCGTTTGTGTGTGAATATAGCCGGTGTTGAAGCATGGGGGAGGCCGTCAAATGTGTTAGGTGACCAAAAATAAGATTAATATTGAGGTTTACCGTTTACGACCCCACTGGTAGATTGTTCTAATGATTTTCCTAGAATATATAAGAAAGTATTGGAGCTCTAATGATTCTAACAATTAAAAGTATAATAACAGACGTAAGTTAAATCATAAAACTCGAGAAATACGTGCTTGACGATGCCAAGAATCATGAACGGACTCATGGTTGACAAAATTTAGTATTAATGCAAAACTAAGGTAGGCAAGGCATTATTATAAGATTATAAACTTCTTAAAATGAATTATACCTGAAAAATTAGTCGTATGTGTCATCCGTCCTTTTGGAGGAGGTGGAGATCTATGTTTTTCCTTGGAACAACTCCTCTTCGATCTTCTCACAGAGCCGCTTTCGTAACCGCGAAAGAGTAAAACTGCTTTACTATTCAAAACATCTGCCTAAAACGCTATTAAAAGCAAATTATACATCACATAACTTTCTAACTTTATTGCACCAGAATGACTATTTCTAGCCTCATATACTTCTTCACACTTAATTTATCACGTAAATAGTTACAACTTTGTCTTCAGTGCAATAGAATGTGAAAATAACCTCTCTCTTTTTTTTTTAATTGTAACTGCAATAAAAAAAAAGGTCTAAAGCACAAGAAAAATGAAAAAAATAATAATATAGCATTTATAGATGACAAAATTATTGTATTCCCACTAAGAAATGATTGTGTAACATGTCAAATGAACACCGGGAAAATGTACTCTTCTCAAAAGTATTTTCTTCTATACTTTCCGGAGTAAATTTTTGGGAAGGCTGAGTGCGATTTTCCGTGAAACAAACAGGCCAATCATGTTTCACTACTAAATCATTCGATGATACCTAAATAGTAGCCGACGATCCATCCATCCAAATCACCCAAGAATAAATTTGCAGAAACAAAAGGGGCATCTGTTATCAGGTGCTAAACAGGTTCCTCCGTGTATGAAGCTGATGCTGCTGCTTTTCCGTTTGTCTTCTCTCCCTATTTTGCTTGCTTTCTTGAACTTGCACCAATCTACAGCCGTAATCTGGTTAATTACAACACCGTCAACAAAGTCCACACAACAAACAGGACAAAAAAGTCCATAGTATCTTATTTCCCGAATCATCGAAGCTACCTTTCCATTTTAGTTGCAGTTAGCAACTATGTGACGAGGCCGGAGAAAGCGTATCCTTCTCTTGAAGCAGGATACGATGACATGCATCTCGTCCACGACTACTAAAAATGGCATGGACAAGCCGCAACCAATACAAATTACGCAACTTGATTGTTGGAGGAAACCTGAAAAGAATCATCCTTCACTTATCAAGTACCACCTTTCTTAAAACCATAACTACTCAAAAGCCTCTTGGCCCATTGACTTTGATTGGGTAACCGCGAGATTGGGAACCCAACCGTGGCACACCATCTCAAGTTTAGAAGAGCCACAGCAATATCCTCTTGTGAATTTTTGAAGAGTTCAATTATCCGTGACTCAGTATCCAAGTCCTCTGCAAGAATCAGATCCTCAAAAACAGGTCCCTTCTCTTCAAGACTGCTATCATCTTCAAAAATGATTCGCATGCTTAGAACCTGCAGTGCTTCTGCAGCTGTGCTAAAGAAACCGCTGTCTGCATATGCAGAGAAAACATATCCACAGGTCGATGAGTCCGGCTGGACATTCTCTTGGTGCATCCGCACAACAATAAGCTCGACTAGATCAATTCTTCCCTGAATCAAATAGCTCACAGGAGCGGTCAGCATCAGACTGGAGATAATACATCCAAAATGCAAAACCTTACTACTTACCCTAAGTTGCTAAGACCATATGTTGGAAGCATATCATTCGCGTACGTAGGTCATATTTGAAAACACTGCTGTTTCCTTAATTTTCAAATGATAGTGAAATTCATTTTCTATCACCGGGCATACCTTAGGCATTTAAAACAATAACCACGTTGACCGGTAGAACAAAAACAGCAGATTCACTGATGGTAAATGCCATTAGAAGGTGTGCAAACTCTCACATTTCTTCAGTCAGATTTTTACTTCACTCCTGAAAAGATACATTTGACTTCTTTGCAGTCAGGCCCAACACTGTCTAACACTATTAGCTTGAAAGCTGTTAATATATGCCATTAGGACCCCAACCTTTTAGTATCAATACCTTTTCTTAACCCTAGATGAAAAACCCGCCCCAGACAAAATGCATGGAGACGGCTTTACTTTGCATGACCAAGCACGAAATTTGAACTTCTCGTGTTGTCTTCACTCATCTCATTAGTATTTTTTAAATTATATGTGCTTACATGGTTTATGGTTAATATTATGCAGATATTCTGATACTTAGTATGCAATAAGTGCCATATTTAGTCCCACACTGTTTCTTATTATTTGTATCTTACACGTAAAAAAACCGAATGCAATTTTTTTCTTTTTTTTTGGGGGTCTTTTTGCTCCGAAATTTTCAGACCTGTTTATAGAAAATATTAAAAGAATACACATTATAGGAGATATCATCACATAAACAAAGTTCAATTGTTCCATTATAAGATGATAACTACGCCTTAGCTGACATTGTCCACCTAATTAGCAACGATCTTCAAAAGAGTGTATTTCAAACCAACTTGATGGAAGCATGACTAAATCTCTACAGGAATAGAAAACCTTGTGTCTCCAGCGACCTGAGCTCAATTTGGAAATCCACAGAAGCTTATATTTGCTTTTGCTAATTGGTAAACTAAGATTGCCCAAAAAAGCTGTGCTAAATTCAAGCTGAACAGGAAACCGACATAGAAAAGGAAGTTCCAAGAGTGTTTAGGGTCGAAAAACAGTTGAGAGAGAGATGGAGGAGTGACGGGGGGTGGGGTGGTGACTCAAAATTCATCGACTTAATAATCCCCTTGTGTGTAGGTATATGGGTCTAGCTAGACCTTCATTTTGTTGGGTGTGGATCCATGATCTTTATAGTTTGCAATTCATATTTTTATGAGTCTTCACTTTCAATAACTGCACAGGATATTATATTATAAGAAATAAATGCCCAGAATTTTTTTAGGATTTATCTGAGGCTGATTGATAAAGTAGATATAATTACCTTATCATATGCTGCTTGAAGAATAGTGTTGAATAACAATACATCAGGTTGGATAGCATCTGAGCATCCTTGGTCCAGAAGATTCAGTGCTTCATCGAGATCTTCACATACCAACAGTATCTGAAAATTTTAATTTCCGGGTAAGGAAGAGGACAGTACTCAAAGCTGCAATTAAGTAATTAATTTTAACTGAAGAGAAAGAATGAGCATATGATCGTGCAACGTCTAATGCTCCAAACAGTGTTGTAAACTTCTCATTCATCTTCCTACGATTCATTTATCTAAAAACCACTAGTAACTACTCCCTCCGTCCCACATAATTTGATCAACTTTCCAAATTAAGAAAGATTTTGTAGGTACTTTTACATATTTATCCTTTTTACACTTTTTTTATTCTATTTCTCTCTCTACATTTTAATCTCCATCAACTCATTTTCTCTCTCCTGACCCACTTTCTTACACTTTTTTATTCATTTCTCTCACCACATTTAACACTCCACTAAACTATTTTCTCTCACCTGAACCACTTTTTTCCCCTCCTCTCTGTAAAGGGAAGAAAACATAATATATCACTTAAATCCTTAATTTGCGTGCAAAAAGAAGTTGATCAAATTATGTGGGACGGAGGGAGTACAAAGTACCAAAGGTGCGAACAAGAAAAATACAATTTTCATGGGGCTAGGGAGGTTAAAGATAATTCTCGTTCAGGACACAGTTAAGGTATGAAGCAGCAGAGTCTGAGATAAGGTCTGCTATGAACACATATTGCAAAGACCTGGCATTCTGGCTCCAAAAATGATGTCTACAAATAGTACGACATTCTCCAATTGAATTAAGAATCACCTCAATAGAGTTGCACAATAGTACGAAATAAGATTCAAATTCTTTAGCATAGCATTATCAGATTATTAGACCACCATTCTCATTTATGACCATGAAGCAGTTCCTTTTATTAACAAAGAAAATGTTCTATGCAGAAGCAGAAAGATAACTTTGACTTCAGAAATAGCCCAGAAATAGCCAGGAGTTTTATCTTTCCTTCTCCTTTGTATCCCTCTAGAGTGTACAATGTTGAGACACACGTACTATCCCAAGTTATTCAAAGGAATTATTATGAACCTAAGGAACGAGATCTACCATACAGGTTTAAATATACAGTAAGACACAAGAAAATAATAGTGATTCATACTTTATCACGTGCTATTTTCCCTCCCAGCATAAGGTAATAACGTTACAATATGTCGGAAGTCATATTCGATAGTGGTATGCTTTGGCTAAATTACAAGAGTTAGATTTTTGGCCTTCTGAGGATTTTGAGGGAAAAAAACACCGACTTCTTAGGCCGCTGCAACGTGTGAATTTTTTAATACTTTTGATGACTAGTTTGCGGTAATGAAACCTCTTTGTATTCAAACCAACATTCTCTCCATTTTATAACTTAAGGATAGTATTGTATCAGTACCAGGCTTACAAGTCGAGAAACGGTTGCAGAGTACAGTTTGCAACTACATCAAGTAGGACTAAAGTATAACAACCTCTGCTACTGATGCGTGCATATGATCGTCATAAATATACCTTAATGAGAGCAGTGTAGGTCAACACCTGCGGGCAAAAACCATCACGGATCATCACAGAAACGAGTGCACAAGCAGATTTGAAACATTTGATAATGCTGCAGCAATCAATCATGATATTGTAAGTCACCGCATCTGGCCGACGACCATATAACATAGTTTTGAATATCTCTACAGCCATATGACTCTGGAAGAAAACCAAAAGAGAACTTTTTAGCACTCAAGCAAAATAAAATGAAAAACTGGTAAATTATAACGGCGAGAAAGTGTAAATTGCTTACTTCTTTAGCCTCAACAAGTGAATGCAACGCCGTGTTATAGATTGGAGTTCCTAGCACAATGCTACTATGAGAGAACTGATTTTCCGCCACACGTAAGTACTGAATCAGCTCCCTTATCATCCCTTCTGTTCCAAGTGCTTTCAGCTAAACATACCAACAACTAAATTCAGCCCACGCCACGATTATCGACTGATAAAAAAATGAGATGATAAAGTAACTTCAGATTATAGGCCAAGCTCAGGCCACAAAAAAGGAGTTTTCAAAGGGAGGGGGGAGGTGGTATCCTTTTTTCTAGAGATCAAAATGTGTTTGTGGGAGGCTGAAGAGTAGAAAATGCACATAAAGCAAAGCACTTACCAAATTATTGATTGATACGTTACTATGCTGAATGCCATTGCTCAACATATCTACTTCTATAGCGTTAATCCTTTTAGCAGCATCCAGCTGAGACAGCATATTTCCCTCTTCATATGGGGCATTTACATTACCAAACAAGGAGAAAAGCAATTCATATGTCCTGATATCTGGCGGTTGTTTCAATTGTTTCATTTTCGCTAATATCCGAACAGCTCGTTCAGGTTGATCCTGCAAAATTATAACAAATTAAGATGGAATGATGTCTAGCTTAATTAGACACGTAGGGATCCAAGCCAAACTGCCTCCCACCATAAAAGGTGGTTTTCATCTTCAAAAGAATAAAGAAGGCTCAACGATTTCATCACCATTGGCAACACAACAACGGAAAGAGGAAGACTTTATGGGGCTTCAGATGGTAAGAAAAACAGATAATAGCATGAAAGTTACGACCACAGATAGAGCTGAAATATGAAAGGTGGATATGCATATAAATGTGTGTGTGCGTGCGTGAGTGAGTGAGTGAGTAGATGTGGTCAACTCAAGGTTACTGGTCTGATAAGTCTTTCAACTTCTATGAGAATATCTATATAAAACATGTGCCGGCAAAAAATTGGAAAAACATTCTAAGTATAATAACCAAGGTCATGGGATTAAAATTAGATACTAACCAGTCTATCACATGCTTCTAGGAAAGCATTAAAAGGAAATGGAGAAGTACTCGAGGATATCCGGTCTAGGAATGCCTCAGCCAAATCCAGTTCTAAATCTTTGCTACAGGCAACAGATATGGTTGCAAGAGTTGAATCATATGGCTTCAAATTCTTCTGTTGCATTACCTCTAACTGCAGACAAATGAAGGTTGAAATAATGGAAATGGCGTTCTATATTAATAAGCTACTAAATAAGAAAACATAGAGAAGGAACACAAAAGAGAGGGTACCCATCAGTAACTAGATTTATGCTTTTACTTCTTACCACTTGCAAGCCATCGTGGAAGCCTCTTTCAGCTACGAGTGCTCTTATAAAGCCATCGTATGTATCGCATGATGGTTCGAGACCAATGCTTTGCATCTTGACAGGAAAGAAATGTGAAAATTAGATATAGAGGCCTAAATCCAAACAACTGGGAGTCTTCATTGCCGCCGAGACAAATCGATAAGATAAAAGAATAAAAGCAAAACAAGAAGTGGCTCGAATTTTCAACACCTAGGGAAGTTGGCGTATATCTTTGTGTGTCCGTGTGAAGAAACAAAATTCTATTGAAGTTACAAAGAGTCACCAACTGCACATGATAAATTACCTGTGCAAATAACTGCTCTGCCAACCTATAATTTCGAGTTTGTGCACAGGCATGTATTACATCATTGAAAGACCACCTCAAGACCTTCATAACAGGAACAGCCATAGGTTTCTTCAGCAGAACTCTGCCATCAGTTCTATCTTCTATCTTTCCGATGCCAAAAGTACCAGAATCAACGATGTCACTTGCCTGAGTATTCGATTCATTACAAGCTTGAAAGACGGAAGGCACAAAAATTTTATTCTCCTTCCAATATTTCTTCAAACCCAAATCACTGCTGGAAGGTATAGGAATGTCCAATTTTGATGGATACATTTTTCCTTCAGCAGTTTTAGCGATGACAAAGCCTCCCCGAAAAGCCAAAGTCACCATTTTTTGTAAAGATTCAGAAGCAGATTTCAAATCCCCCAACCTTGTAAAGGACCTTATGAATTTTCGAAGAGAAACAACACTGACATTGTAGTATCTGGTATACTCCTTCCAGAGCTCATGGACTGCAGGCAGGTTCTGCTGCAAAACTGCAAGCTGAAAATTTTTATTAGAGCAGTAATAATTTTATAAAAGAATGGCCCATAGTTATACGCAATAATCATTTTTGCCAGGTAAACCACCTTAGTTAGCTAACGCTCTTCTCTAGTTGACCACTTCTATTCATCCATACGTCTTCTAGAGGTTAAAGGTGGGTCTGTGAAATTTCCAATTAGGTAGGGCGGGCCAATTCATCTACCCTACCCTCCTCCTTCCCCCCACCCTGGCGGTGTGGAGATGCACCATTACGAAGTGGACAAATTGACAAACATAGTGCAAATTGCAACATATAACTAGGCAAAATGCAAGAACAAAAAATTGAACCCAAGACCTTGCCAAATCAAAGCTCTAATACCAAGTTAAGTTGCCATCTGCTCTAAAAGCTGGGTAGAAAAGGGGTCCACCAATTTTATATCATGTTCAACAATGACAGGCACAACTCCTTTTCTCACAATTTTTTAGTTCTTTCACCAAGATGACTATGAAATACCTTCGTTTAAAAAGAAGAAAAACGGAATACTTGCCAATAGAAACTGTACATGGTATGAGAACATGAGAGCGGAGAGAGGAAATGAACACAGCGTCAGTTTCTTGATTCCGCAAATTCAACCTTCCATCTGGGTGTACGTCTGTTTCAAAACCTCTTCATGAGGTTGATCACTTGTAAATTATATTGGATACAGGTTCTGCTATTATGGCTTTGAATCTATCACCATAGAGTACGCAAATGGTCACATCAATACCTACAGGAATAAAAAATTCTAGAGAGGAAGCTTATCTTTTGCCCCTAATCCAAGTGATCTTCAAGTATTTCTCTAGTTCAACCTTTCAGTTGAAGTAACTTAATAGATACATACCCCTGTTATCATCCTTAATGGTCTGGGCTCGAGCCTATGTTTCTCCTTAGATGTTAACATCTTTTCCCTCTTGATTTCCATCACATCTCTCAACATTTTACTTTTAGTAACATGACCAAACCAACATCAACCACTTACAAGTAGCTTATACAAACTTTGGTATGACATGGAGCGTCAGGGGTTCAAAACACGGAGACAGTCTCTCCAGAATGTTATACTTCTACTCCCCCAAAGAAGCAACAGCTACAGCTTGTTTCCACCCCCAACCCCCTCTCTTGGAAAGCGTTTATACGACACAAATGCACAGAATCACATGAGATCATGGAAAAATAAACTGCATCCTAAGACGAGATACTCCATGTCATTAATAAATCCAGTAAGCACAAGATGAGAATAATAACTGGAGTCCCTTCACTTAGCAAACATCGAGAAGCTCCACACTCTTCCCCCAACAAAAAACACAATTAGAAGCATATTGATAAACTTTACACACCTTGAGAAGCTCTATATATGTCACTTCATTCTTTCCAACCAGTCGCTGCTCCATCAGATCTAGACATTTATTGGCATGATGAAAACTATGCATTTGGGCACAAGCTCCCAAGAAGTTATTGTACATGGGCAAGATAGGATAGATATCAGCATTTTCTCCAACAATGCTTAGCAAATTGAATGCCTGAAGAGAGAAAAGCGAAAAAAATAGTTCGACTTGGTACATCCCCACCAGATTTGGAAAGAAATAAAGTAACAGGCAACAATAAAAACACACTCTGGAAGCTTCCATTGTAACCACAAAAAAACCAGCACTAAATTTAGATGAGATGGAGTATTTTCACTCAGCAGGACCACGGGAGTAATGTAATGATAGTGTCACTAAGTTAATCAACAAATATACCACGATATTCATCCAGCCCTGTTACTGTATGTTATATAAGGAATTCAACTCCCCTCGTTGGCTAGGTGGTATCTCGTCAATCTCTCAACATCGGCATAAGGAGCTAAAGTTCCTTTCCTTGCCTATTCCAAAGTCGATTTCTCCTTCCTTCCATGAATACAAACCAGAATTTCCTTTTTAAAGAAGGATGATACAGATTCAATAACAGTTATTATTCCGCAACACCCTTCTGATGATTGTAATTACAAGCTTAACTAGCATTTGATGTACTCAGCTCTCCTAAAACATTTCGCACCACCAAATTGTATACGTAGGCCCATTTGAGACTCTTTCCCATTTTTGATTCAGTTTACCGAAAAACACAATTAAACTCAAATTTGCCTCCCCCCTCCCCCGCGCAGAAAACCAAGACCATCACCTTTCAGCATGAAAACCACCACCACTTCCCACGCCTCCAAGCACCACCAAGGAGTCGAATGGACCAACACCCTTAACCAGTATTATGCTTAATTCCCAATGGTCGGCATACCCAAACTCGCAAATACACATCAGATGAACAATATCCAAAAACACCAAGGCAGAGCCACAGATCTGGAGATCATTGCAATAATGGGAGCTAACTTGGTCCATATTGATTTTAGTGGTTTGATCTGGTGACAAAGGGGTGGCCTTAGGTTCAATGTATAATTTTCTTGTAGCAGTCAAAGAGTTAACTGTAACAGGGGCTGTGTTGGGTGTTGTGGGTGGTTTTGGGGTCGTGGTGTATGTTGGTGACATCGACTGTTGGGTGTAGCAGTTGTGGTTTTATAGGTGCTTTGGGTGTTGGTGACAGTGGAAGCTGTCACAGTGTTACTAGGCTAGAAACCGATGGCAGTATTGTGTGGTTAGAAGGGTGTTGATAGGTCTTGCAATGGTGAGCTAATGGTGGGTTTGGTTGTACGGTGCTGTTGGTGATGACCTAGCAATACTTAAATGAAGAAAAAGTTACCAGAATGGATTTGGTTTGCTACCAGCAAAGATTGAAGGCTGACTTCAAGAAGAAAATTAGAACGGAAAACCAAAACCCGTTTCTGGAATTTCTAAAACAAGCCTGAAATGATAGTTCTTGAAAAATATTCTCCAAACGTGTCAGTTCTCCTTTTTTACAACAAAAGAAAGTGAGAGCTGAAAAAAAAGTACAAGGGTTTCAAATTGCCCTATTGTTATGGAGGAGAGAAAAAAGAATGAAATAACAGCCCTACTTCTATTGTATTCATAAGTACGATATGATATCAATCAAATGATATTGAGCATGTTTCCCATGTCTTCTCGAGAAACAAGTGGGCTATTTCTTTGCAAAATTGTGCTCAATTTCATATGTGGCAATTCCGCCAAGATCTCTTTGTTAGTTGGGGGAAGAATCCGCCCGAATCGGATTTTTTGAGGAACGTATCAAGAGATAATTTAATTTGGTTAGACATAATGAACCACATCAGTCAGCCATAAACTTTGTGTTTATGGATGGAATCCGCCGAGAAGGGTTAGAATGGCAGTTCCTACTCCTTGGGAGGTACCAAATAAAATGACTACTCGAATGGGATTGTAAGCATAAAGATTCTAAGTAATCAAGGGATACACAGCTGCCAGAATAGTGATATATGCTGATACCTCGTCTATGTAACCTCCTTTACAAAGCGCCCGAATGACGAGTAGGTAGCATTTGTCGTTCATGCTGATCTCTTTTTCCACCATGATTGTCCAGATCTCCATTACAAACTGTATGGACAATGAAACAACATTAGTGGCTACATCATTAACACTTGTTCACTCAAAATTGGAATTTCAAATGAAGAGCGAAATGCAAATGTGATTAGAACAGAGAGGTTATCTACCGCTCAATGCATCAGTGCACTCGTTTATAACCAACAACCACCCACAATACGTACGTCTGGTAATGAAGGATTTCTTTTCAGAAGAAATATCAGTGTTATCAACTTTGCACATACTTTCATCTAATCCACGTCACAAGTAAACTTCTAAGACCCTTTTCCCTACAAAGAATTTAAAAGCTTTTATGTAGTAAAAATGCAGATAGACACGTACTTCTTCGTTTCTAATAAACACAACGCAATTTTTTCGTTTATCTATTAATAATGGACTAACGTAATTAGTACATCTTTCGCAATTGTGAAACTTATCATGCTTTCTTGAAATTATTGTCAGAGCATCTGTAAATATAGTTAAGAAATTACTATGACATGTTGGCTATCCACATCACCACTTGCATGCTTGTTACAATTTAATATTTCTTTTGGACTTTGCAATAGACTGTGGCATATCATCAATCACCTTAACAGATGTGATCACAATCACAACCACAACGGAGGCCACTTGTCCATAATAGACAAAGCGACAACAAATATGTCCTCAATGTTGTGCTATGTCCGCATGCACTAGGGGGTAAATTGATCATGCTTCAAACTTGAATTGCCAAGCATACGAGTGTCAATAGTAACTAAAAATGTATCACTGAGTATACCAAAGGATCAGGTGAAAACGCGCAGTATTCAAGAATACGAACAAAATCATCAACTCTCAATGAGTAGTTTCTGTGGCCAAGATCCGACAGCAAAGTGGAAGCTCGGCTCCTCTCACCCAAGTGAAGTGCATTAATAATTTGCATCTGCACTGAACCTGTGACCGGTTCCATCCCAGTTCCCACACAACCTTGACCTGCACAAGCCCTTGCTCTCTTAAACATTCCCATCATAAACATACAGTCGCGATAAATAAGACAATCACTACCCAATGTGTGCACCAAAATACGAGGACTAGTCCAGTGATTCATTAATTGGCATACCATTTAGTGTCATAAAAGTCTGCAATGGCATAAGCCTCTCAGCTACATTCTTTAGTGCCTAGATAAAAAACACAAGATCTTAGAATAACTTGAGAGTAGTATGGGGCTCCCTCCGTCTCATTATTCTTCTCCCCTTCCACTTTGTGCTGATTTGTACAAGGGCAAAGTTTGAACATCTAAGCTAAACATTAGACTGAACTCAAAAGGTAAGTACATATCACACTAGTACTGTTTGACAAGTCAAACTAGTGCAAGTCAATGTCAAATGCGCAAATGCTATTCTAAAGAAATAAGGGGACAAAAATTACAAAACCGACGGACTATATAGCAAAGATAAGAATCCAAAATCAAGAGAAAATTACGTGTTCAGGTGCTTTTAATATCCAAAGCAAGTGCGCAACCGAACGGAAGCCAACCATCGAGCTGCCCAAACAATACAATGCAAGAAATTTAGAATAGTGACGTTAGTACTTGCTAGCTATCTATGCGGCTGTACGTAATGTACACGTCTGTGAACATATATAGAAAATGATGGAGCTCACCTCAAGTGGCGGCCGGCGATAAACGCGGTGATTCACGGTGCTTCAACGATTGGGTCAAAATAAAGAGGTTTTAGGCCGTGGTATAATTGAAGAGGTACGTGGTGGTGCTGAGGAGCGGGGGCGGCGGAAACCTAGCTGTGGTGGTGTTCGGTGGTGGCGATTGCGCCGGAATGAGGCGGAGGGATGAGAAAAGAAATAGGGAGTAGTAGAAGTTGGGCTTTTTTGGAGAGAAATTTAGGAGCAGAACTCGGGGTGTTTGCCTGTTTCGCAACAAGTTATATATAGTTTTGGCTAATTATACATATGTCCCTACAATTAGGTATAATTACAGTTAATGATATTAAATTTTAAAATGTAACATACCGTGACCAAATAATTTTAAAATATATGTATCAGGCGTGCCCATCCATCAGGGTTTCGTCAAAAAAGTGTATTTTTTTATGATGTCATCAATACGTATTTTTTAAATGACGATACTACCCCTTGTACTGTATATACTTAATATTTTTAAAATTTTTAATCTTTGATTTCAGCCTTAATTTAAAGATTAGGGTTTTAAACCCTAAAATTGATGTGTTCCCTATTTAAAAATTTCTCAATTAGCAATCTATTTCATCAAAATTATTCCGAGCCATGTTCCCTTTTCTCAATTTGATCTTTATGAAGTATTCTGAGGCATCATCAAAACCCTAATTTGTAATTAGGGTTTTGAAACCCTAATTTGCAAATTAGTGTTCCACAGACACAAGCAATTAATGCCACCTGAAACTGAAGCATGAACCACCGCCCCACGCCGGCAATTCCTTTCCTCGCCCCACGCCGACAGCCCCTTCAATATTGCTAACTCTCTTTTATACTGCAGATCGACATCGGAGGTGGCCCACCCGCGGAGCATTTTCGAGGATTAGCCTTCTTCCGAGGTATCTTTTTTTTCTGGGAACATGGTCAATCAGAAATAATTATCGCTCTTGGTCTTACCGGTGCTTTGCCATCTAGGACTGGTGGGGCACCCGATCGAAGTTTTCTCCGTTTTTGCATCCTCACGCTGGCCCCTTTAATTTTCACAAACCACCGTCAAATATCCTTGCGACAGGAGGTGCTACATTGCGGCGACGGGGAAAGGGAAGGGGGAGGGTGGAGGCGGCAACGGAAAGGGGAAAGGGGAGAGAGGGTAGGTATGGCGACAGGGAAGGGGGAGGGTGGGTGTGGTAACGGGGAGGCCGACGGACGGCGAAGGGGTGCTGCGGGGAGTTTGAGACAGAAATAGGGTGGGGGGTGTTGGGGCTAGGGGGAGTAATAAAATTAATCTTTCTTTTTCTTTTTTTTAAGATGAAATTAATGGCATTAAAAAAATAAAGTTTCAACTTAGGGGCAATAAAGTCTTTTCATTAAAACCGTTAGGATTTCGTTTGGTCAACGGACATAAGTGTAATTTGTCCAAACTATTGTCCTTACGTGTTATTATACCCTAACATCAGGGACAAGGTGTACTTAACCCTATTTTTTTAAGTCGTTGTGTGTCAAAGGGCTCAAACTGATTATTTTTAATCGATGCCCTTGGGGTTCAAATTTAACTTTCTTATATGCACGTAATCCAAGACGGAGACAACATATTTTTCACGTAAATATATCCATCTAGGGCTGAATGGAGTAGATTTTATAGCTGTCATAACTTCAATTACTAGTAGTTAAAACGAAATTACGATAATGTTCTTTTGTGAATACTACAAAGCTATCTTCGCAATGGTATTAGTTTGTCATGCATTTTCTTTTATGCAAATTTTAACCGAATGCACTTATGATTTTTGAGTTAATATCAGGTCTTATTGTAAAAGAACAAACCACAACAAAATAGCAAGCGATATATCCAAGAAATACAAAGCTTTCCTCTACCTAAAATTTTAAAGCCTGTAATCCCAGTTCATTATCCTACGATGTGCAGGGATATCTAGAATGCTACGCTTAAGGGCCCGTATGTTTACAATATTCGTTTTTTGTTTTTATTTTCATAATTTTCATATTCAGTTTGGAAATAAATTCTTATACTTTTATCATTTTCACCAAAAAAAAATAGCTATTTTTTCTTATATTGGGTGAAAAAAAGCTGAAAACACCTTAGAGGTATTTTTAGTTTTTTGTTACTATTTAAATAATTTTATCCAAAACGAAAACAGAAAATGATAAAAGTACACAAAAAATGAATCTTTTTCGTCATCATTGCAAAAAACTGAAAACGAATATCGTAAACGTACGGGCTTACAACTTCCAACTCATAACCCCATGTTTCACTGTCGATTCCAACTCATAACCCTGTGTTTTGCCGCGGATTTCTTCATTAGCTCTCTGTTGGGATTGGAAGAGTCTTTTCTTCCTTTCTAGCCAAATGTTTATAAGGATACAAGCAATCACGAGATTATTTTCGATGAAAGAGGTATTTTTGTTCATACAATATGATGTAAATCGTTCAGGATGAAAAGCATCGAGAATTGAGGTGCATTGTCCAACCAAATCGTTCCGTTATGGGTAGACTTGGCATTCGTTGCCAGCTCACGAGCCACCAACTGCGAACACGTCTAACCATCTCATCTCAAGAACAAAAAATTACTAGTCATGAGGTTATGTACAATATGATTTGTATCAAAGGAGAAGCCAGGTGGATCTGTTTATAAATTAGCTATAGTTACAGTACGAAAATTACAAGTCAGTTGGAACAACTGCTCATCTATATATATATATATATATAGCTGAAGCCTCCGTTTAAAATTGCGACACGTAGGATTTTTAGAACTCTCATATTGCGACACGTAAGACTTTAATACTCTCATATTTTTGCGACATGTTGGATTTAGAAGCATTCTCTTTGTGCCAAGTAAGCTTCAATTTTCTCTGAGAAGTCTAATCTCAATTGGACTCTTTAATCAGCAATTATCAACATAAAAAAGTCCCCAAACTCTTTTGGACTCTTTACTTAACAGTTAGCACAGCTCCTCCTAGAACTTGAACTCTCGAGGAGGTTGTGCTCTCCATGTCTCTTTATCTCTTTTGCTGTATTTTTCTTCCTCCACCAAACCCGTTATGTGCTCTTGCATATCACATATATGATGCCTCCTACTTGCAATCAAGCATAATAAGGCTACCCGTAAGTCGCTTTTGTGAATGCTTCTTGAGAGCCAGTACCCATAACCCTCAAGCTAAGTAACTAATGCTCATGATTTCATTTGTTAATTCTTGAATATCATCAAGTTTTGGTTGTATCTTGCTATTTGCACTTATAAAAAGAACAAAAAAAGAAAGAAAAGAACTTAGTTTTTTAAGCCGATGGAAAACATATGTGATGCATGTCGGTAAAAATGTTGGTAAAAGTGATGACATATTCTGTGCTTTTCATAAGGGCAAATTTGTAAGTACAGTATTGAAGTAACTAAGCATACGTAGGATGACAATCCAAATGCACTAAATCAACCTGAAACTGAGGCTTGAGAATGAGCATAACCAAAATATACAAAACTATGCAAGTGCAGTATTGAAGTATCTAAGCATACGTATCAATGATGACAATCCGAATCCACTGAATCAACCTGAAACTATTATGCCTGAGGCTTGAGAATGAGCATAACCAAAATAAGTTTGTGGATAAGATGCTATGCATACCTTTCAAAATATTTTCTCACTAAATATAAAATTCTCAATATGTGTGCTTTTAGTGACAAATAGCTAAGGTTGTTCATTGAGTCGATCTAACCCTTTTTCTTAAATCGACAGTCGTAGTTGCATTCATATAGTTGATATTCAGTCAGTATATCTTAACAATGAATTTTTTTGTGCTCTGATCATCTTTTTTTATTTTTGGCAACACATTAGACTTTTATGGGTTTGCTAGAAGTGGAAGTTCATAAATAGCATGACATGGAGATGGAGGTTCATCCAGTAGACTTGATCAATGGCCGAGTTTAATGATATGAAAAGTAGTTTTGCAAATTATTAACGTGTAACATAACCTTCAAAATCTTGATGAGGTTTTTTTTTCATAAATTGTACCTAATTTTACTTTGAACCAACTTTGTAAATTGTGTTATTTTAATGATTTTAAATAGTAGTTGTGAAGGTTTTCCTTGCGTAACTTTTAATACTATTTTTTGGGATATATGAAAAAAGACTTTGAAACTCCAAGAAAAATCAAGGTCGGAGCATTTGCTCTTTTAGATTGTGAGTGTAAGTTTTTAAGGAAAATGTTTTATTGATAAGCGTTACAATTAGTTTACTGTCATGCATTTCTGCTAAATTCATGTTACACACTATTTTGAACCAATTATTTTTTTAAGTTGGATCTAAAAAAAGAAAATTGAAAATGACTAGAGTATAAGTTGCGACAAGCTTGACAATGAATTTGGAAGATAAAACTGATGAAAAGGTAAATCAGTTATAAGAGTTATCTTATCCTTAAAGGACAACTTAAAGCATGACAAGTTTTTTTTTGTTATGGTGGGGTCAGCTTGGTGACCAATAATAGTAGTTATATAAGGTGGTGGTATTAGGAAGATATCGATGGTAGATGTGATAGTGTAACGTTGGTTGTGGCCGGAGCGATTGCGCACGTGACACTGGTAACATAATAGTAGTTGTTAAAGTGGTACTTGGTAGCGTTGGTGTTAAGTTTTGTAACAATTGTCCTTCTTGGACAAGCAATGGCATTGGTGTTGACATATAGTACTATGGTTGTGGTGGTAGTATCCACATCAATAATATGGTAGAGTTATGGTATATGTGATCGTTTCCACAAATAGACCTACATAAAATTGCAAGGCACTATATTGAAAAGAATTACAATCACAACATACCACGATAATGGATGGCCAATCCGTTTTTGCTTTGGTACAACTTTACCTCTGTCACTACCTAAAACATCTCGCTTTGGTGCTGTGAATCTCTCTCATATTCTTAACTATGAACAAGTCTCACATCTCTCCTGTATTAGTTCCCCGCTTTGTCAAAAGAAGTCAGCGGTTTTTGGTACAGCTTTGACTAAGTATAACTTGAATAACATAGATTGGAATATCAGGTTTGTCTAACTATGGTTACCAATAGTATGCTTTTCCTTTTTCTTTTATCTGTTCTTGCTTTCTTGCTTTGTAAGATAGTTGCAGTGTAAATGCTATTGTTATGCAGGACTATATATAAAATGCTTACAAGACTTGGAAGAAGGACAAAGACAACAGATTATATACCATATACCACCAACACAATATTACTTAGCATATTCAATCGATGTCTGCTTTTGCAAAAAAAATGCAGACAATTAGTGGTGTATATGGAAGGCTTAACCATCGGTCCTTCAAACCCATCGGAGGTAACTAAAAAAAAACTATATCTATAGACATTATTTTCGGACATATCTATCATGTGTACTTGGTAAATCATTGTGTCATTAATTCAACTAAATTATTGCTAATTATTATCAATGCACAGGCTTTTATCTATTTTAGTTTTTTGGGAAATCATGCAAGAAGGCTTAAATTCTCCAACAAAAATAATGTCAGCTGCTGCATTTGCTGTTTTGAGATTGTTGAAAGTAAGTTCTAAGGGAATCTTATATTTTAGTAAGCTTTATTGCAAGTTTGGAGGATTGTCAATCTTCTAAGTTTAACATGTTACACTCAATTTGAAACTATTTTGTTTCAAAATTAAATAGCCAGAGGTCATTCGAAATGATTGGGGAGTAAGTTCACACAAGCTTCAAACAAGTTTGAAGAATAAAGGGAAATGAAAGGTAAATAAGGTTTAAGACTGATTTGTTTTTTATGATAATGGTTATGGTTGTGCTTAAGGTGGTTGTGGTTGACACTATGGCAGTAGTATAGGTAAATGCCTGTGGAGATAAGCTGAAGGTGATGATGGTAGTGATACGGGTTGATAGTAACTACTACTACAAATATGGTGACACCGGTAATGATTAGTGATAGTAATGATGGTTACGATAAAGAAAATGGTAGCACTAAGGTGTTGGGATATTTGTATTATACGAGTGGATAACTGTCGTTAAGAACCTGAATTGGACAAAAGCTGAACATGATTAACTAAAAGTGGTGACTATGGGATTAGTACCTTGAGAAAACTTGGACATTTTAGAAATTCTATCCTAGGACTAGGAAAGTTTTAATTAAATTGTATCCTGGACTACCATGATCCTAACAAGGCTGAACAAATTCTCGATGGTGCTTTTAGTAGGCCATGTCGTCTACCTTTAATAAAATTACATTTTATAGAACGGTCAAAAAAGCACATACAATAAAGTACGTGATGAACAAAGATATAAGATAACTATCTGATATTCATGGATTTCCAATATTATATATTAATAAAAAGATTGGGTGATGATATAACTAAAAAATCCCTCCAATCTACGGACGACACGTGACAGTTATGAATTCAAACTCTTATAACTAAAAATATCCCTCCATCCGTGGCAGTTATGAATTCAAACTCTTATTTGCCCGGCCAACACACTTTTTATTAAAATAGACCACGCATTAAACCTATTTCAATATTATTATTCAAACATCCTTTATCAATAGATATACAAAAATTGAAGAGGATAGAAAAGACTAAAGAAAAAGCATTTTGTTGGTGAAATATATTGTAATATATTTTTTTCTTAGTAGCAGTCTAGATGATAGAATAGTGGAACCGAAATATAAGTTAATAGGATCTATGTGTTTTAAGCAAATATCATCAATATGATTGTTCTTATTTAAGACATTGTCTTGAAAAATATTATCTTTGTTTGTCTTTTGAGGTTAGAATTTGTGTCACCATGCTAAAGTATATATATATTACGCCCGTCCCGTGCATTTGCACGGGTCCATTGACTAGTTATTCTTTATTAGTGACAAGATGGATCTAGATCCTCAGTTGAGCCCTTTCTCAACATGCAAAGCTTTACAAAATCTCAATCTATTAGCCTTTTACTCAAGGCAGTAGTGTAACCGTCGCGATAATTCTTCACGTAATTCGGCGTCTTCGTTGTTGTTGCAGATACCAAAGATTGGACTTGAGAAATATGAGTCTGGTGATTTCCAAGCTGGTGGCAACAAATGGCGGGCTTACTGCTAAAGGTAACGCAGCAGAGAGTGCCAGGAAACCAGGAACATTGGAACCCTGTGCAGCCTGGGATCTGCCCAGGTTCATTTTAAATTAAATATCTGTATCGATCTAGGCAAACTAGGTGAGTGTAATCTCAAGAGCGATGGATGGTGGTTGAGCTCTTCTGGAGTTTCCTCTGAGCTATACTATTTTAAGCCCCGTTTGTTTTACGGAAATAATTTTTCGAAAAATATTTTTGGATTTTCCGATGTTTGATTTGCAGAAAATACTTTCCCGAAAATGTTTTCTCATTTTCCGAATGTTTATTGCGCACAACATTATTACCGGCTGAAAACATTTTCCTAGTGGAAAAAAAATCATGAACAAATATCCGGAAAACAACTAACCGTCCCCAACTCGGTAAGTCATTTTCCGAGGAACTCACGCTTTGGCAATTGGGTGAGAGCAGATCTTGCAATCTGATCTCCGACAAAACATGAACTAACCAGCTTTCTTCTCACTTTTCCTCCCTCCTTCTTTACCTACAGTTAACTCTCTGCGTGTGTGTGTTGGGGGAGAGGGGGTTAACCGAGATAGCCATGTGTTAGAGCTCATTAATCTGGATCTGATGATGGGGAGGCATGAGGTGTAGTAGGGATTTGGATATGCGGTAGAGCGTGCCATGCTTTAGAGCTCATTAATCTGGATTTGCGGCCGTGGAGGTGGGGCTATGGCAGATGTAAACGATTGGTAGTGGTGATGGATCACACGGTGGGCGTTATAGTGGTGGAGGACCGCGGGCTGGGAATAATGGAGGTGGTGGAAGACCGCGGGCTGGGGGTGGAAGATCTGGTGGTAGTGGTGGGTCTGGCCATTGGGGAGGTTTCTGTGGTGGTGCGGCGCTGCAGGTTGCGGTCTTGGTTTGGTGCAGAAGATGGAGATGTGTTGCCGCAGATCAGACGGAAGGGGGAAGGGTCATTTGCAAAGCGGAAGGAAGGGGAGGTTACTGGTAGCTGAGGAACGGGGCCGGTGGAGGAGGAGGAGACGGCAGGAATGAGGAGGTGAATCAGTGGGTGTGTGCGCAAGGGTGGAAATTCAGGGTTTTTCTATTACAATTTTTTTGTGCTTTAGGTCAAATACCGGAAAGTGAAATTGATGAAAATGTTTTCACAAGAAAGCTCTTTACCGAAAGTATTTTCCAAAATGTATTATCTGTGGAACAATTTCCGTGAAGCAAACAGGCCCTAATGAGCTTGTGCTCTTTGCTTGTTTTCAATGGATTACTGATTTCCTAAAACAAAATGGTGCGAGAGATTCTAGTGCTGTAAGCATATTTGATATTATAAAAATGGTTTACAAAAATGAATTTGCACAACATTCTCATAAACCTTCCATATAGGAGTCTCTCACTATACCCTGATATGGGGACAAGATAAAATAAAAAAAGGAGTGGTCTCATCTCTCTTTGTTTGGGGAAGACACACACACACACACACTCCCTCTTGGTTTGGAGGTCATTATGTTCTTAAGTTGCTCATTTAAGATTAGATTCGGCCATTCGGGACAAGTACTCGACCGTCCAACGCGTTTTTTGTTTTCTGCTTGATTGCAGTTTCTGGGTAGCAAGGGTGACTAGCTCTCCTCCTACCAGACGTATACAAGGAATTTGTGCGCTTTCATGCAATGGGAACCGAATTGGGCTTTCAGGCAACTGGTTTCTCCCGCTACTTTCAAGTGCGCTGTCAATGGCAACCTGGTTGATGACTGCTGCAGTTTTGGCGCGGAGGTTTTCGTGGCAAACTGCTCCGATAAAAGGAAGAGCGGTTACTTTTAATAAAAGAACCGCACTGCACTGGATGGAAAATCTCTTCTGCACACAAATGTGTCACGTTGGAGCCTGCGGAAGGTCTGCCCTCTTTTTGGGAATCCTGCATTTTCTTTAGTTGAAAGCAACTGCAAAGTCTTTAGCTGATTTCTATTGAAATTAGGTGCGTAGTTATTTTTGCCAAAGGAGATTCAAGGCAAACGGTTATAATCTATCCTCCTTGCGCTTGGACGATAAGTCTCCCCTTCGTCCTGGTGAGGAACTATATGCAGATCTCAAGCTCCGGATAAAAATTCTTTGCACTCAATGCGCAAATGAGGTGAACCATCTGTATTTCTCATGTTCAGACATGCACAGAGAGAAAAATTAGCTGATTTGTCCAATACAACAACACCCATGAGAACTCCTTTCTTTTCCTTTTTCCTGCTCCGCCATGTATCTTATACAGAAACGCGGGCATTTCTCAGCGTCAAGCATGGATTATCGGTTTTCAAACTTCACACCTTTGTATAAACTCAAGGATTTAGATACGAGTGATCCTTTGACTGTTCAAGTGGAATACGATCTCCAATAAATATATGTAATGAGCAATTGAGCTTATTACAAAGTTACTCTATGCACAGGGAGATCATCCTTAATAGTATCCTTGGATCTGTCTAGTGATGAACAATCTGGGATGTTAATGAAGACAAGAATTACTAATTCTGGCATGTGTTTCTCATAGATTATCCTTACAAAAGATTCCCCCCCCCCCCCCCAAAAAAAAAAAAAAAAAAATACCCCACCCCATCAGCTTAAACAACAAAGCACAGGTTCAATACATCATATCGTTGGAAGTGACGACAGTAACTATCTGCTCATCAGCACAATTAAAACAGGCTACAATTGTGAATACTGGATCGAGCAGCGTTCAGGAAGGAAGATAAGAAAGCTATACCAGAGCAAATATTGACTCCATAAGAACAAAACTGTTACTCACAATTCGTTGGTACTCTTTAGAGACCCTGAAACTGTAACAAATACAGCAAAGCATCCACTATGAGCCTATGTCCACTTTAGGATCAGCCTCATTATTACAAATTTTATGCTAGTTTCGCAACTTCGACGAACTCATAATACCAAGACATACTGGCAACTTACGTAAATCCTTTAGTTTGATAAGATATCTCAGTTTGTGGACATCTCACCTTCAAATTGGCACCAAAGGAGAGCACAAGCATCAAGAAGGAAACACAGAGGTTCGGCTACGGCTGTACCTTGATAGAAATACCTTCCCACTGCAAGAAAATGATCGCTTGATCGAACTAGACCCATTTGACAGTGATCTCCCAATTGAAGAACTACCCACTAACCTCAACAAGCTCTGATTTACGTCAATACTCCTCGAAACGACCCCCGTTTCCGCTTCGTTCAATTTAACCGCCTTTGACTCTGAATTACCATCAAATCTCATTGAATTTGCATTAGCTACGTCAGCACTGATTATTGAAGCTGATATACAGTCCAGAGAAACTGATCTTCTAATCGGTTGAAACTCCTCCTTGTAATTTCGATTTCCAACTGGAGATTCGCCTTCTTCCTCGTCTCCTCTTTCTGTTCTCAATTCAACATCATTCTCTAGGATTCTCACCTGGGTTTCTTCCACAAGAACTGAATTAGTAGTACTCTGCTCCGGCGGTGGCGAGGGGGCTGGGGTGCTTCTGACAATACCGGCACGGCACATGGGACAATTGGTGTGTGATCTAAGCCAAGTATCAATACAAGGCACGTGAAAAGCATGGTTACACTTTGGCAACAGCCTAAGAGTCTCATCATCCTGAAACTCGCTTAAGCAAACAGAGCACTCCGTTCCTTCAACCAGACCCTCACCGCTTTTATACTTGCAAATCGTGATGGCGTTGATGGTGGATGGCTGCAGTCCAACGGTCCTGATGTACCATATGTGATGATCCACCATAGGTCCATGATCTTCGTCAAGAAACTCGTCATGGATTTCCTCTGGTTCAGGCTGCGAGGCCCGTCTCTGCCTTGATCTGTAGTATACTGTGTAGAACTTGTAGATTGTGAAGCAACAGAAGATAAAGAAGGCGGTGATGAGTATGGCTAGGGAGATGGTGACGGCTAGCGAGAGTTTGGGGGTTTTGCTTGGGGGATCATCTGGGGGTGGTGGGGTTAGGGACAAGAAAAAGGGGCTATTGCAGGTTCCGTGACAGAGGGAGAGACATGGAAGTGGGCAAAGCCCAGCTGTGTTCTTGTCTGGATTACAATATGGTGTACAGAGCTCTGATATGTTAATATTTGGAGGATCTGCCATCAATTTCCTATGCGAAAAGGCCATGATTCATGATAAACAGAGAAGAAAGGGAAGGGTGAAGGGTGACAGAGGGAGGGAGAATTCGTCAGCTTTGCTGTTTTTGGCTGAGGCCGATGAGAATGAAGATACTTGGTTCTTTCCCCTTGGCAGCTTTGCACAAAGTTCTTGTTGACTTTTAGGTTTTGGTCTACTGTTCATGGCGGCTGATGGGGGCAAACGTTTAAGACTCTTCAGCCCATTTTTTTGTGTGGCTTGCTTGGTCCGATATTGGAGAAAGAGGTTCCAACTGTTTGCACTGAATGCCAACGGATCGACTTCTGGGCCCCAATTCTGGCACCTGGGCTCGGGTGGTGGAACCAACTTTATCCCAGAAATTACAAAGGTGAAAAGTGTGGAGTTGGTGCTAACATGTGCTTGTTGTAATTGACTTTAGTACAAAAGTGCAGGTAATTGACTTCCGTGTAAAGGATAAAACGCGCCTTGATGTTAGTTTAATATATATATCTCTTTATTTTCACATCCTTCATTAATTCCCAAGGAAGAAGGTTGAAGCCGCGAGCGTTATTGATTATCTACTGTTTGCTTCCATGGCACACACACTGGTTTGGACAGCATCCAAAAGCCTTTACGTAAGGTAAAGTGGCAGAGGGTCATACTCCTTTGTTTGTATATAAAAGGTCAAAAATTTGAGTTTCACATAAACTTGTAGTAAGACAATTCTACCTTGCGATGCAATTATTTCTTCGTAGGACTGATGACTATAAATTGGACACGTGGAAATGTTAGTGCCGAAATTACACATTTAAGCTCATGACGTATGCTAATATATAAGAGAGAAGATAAGCTTATTGTAAGTTAATAGGATCCAAGGTTGCAAGACGACGACGTGCATGCGTTCTCTTAGATTTTGTTGAAGTGCATACTGTTAGTATCTTTAGGGATCTTCATATTCATATATTTTTTGACTGTTTCGGTTATAAAATTAAAATGTGAGCGGATTCTTTTACTTGTTTATCAAATAGTGCGTAACTTAAATTTCTAAAATAAAGCGAAAGAGAATAATCATCGCAAATCTTAGATCCATTGGAGATTTTGCTAGTTGGACGCAAAATTAACATGCCAACCATTACATGAAAAACTGAGTTAAAATAATTCCATTGGTTGGCGTAGGATAGAAATGTTTCAAAAAATCTTAGAAGATGCTTCTGTTAGCTCGATTGTTTGGCATATAAAAGTAAGAGAAAACAATGCCTTATTTTCATTTTGAGAGTATGGAAAACAACAAGAGAGAATTTTTTATGTTTCAAACTTAAACTGAACGTCTAGTCAATAAAATGACGTAAATTATTCACCGTGTACGAAGTCCCAATTAGAAAATTTGTTGCAATTCAGTTTCTCCTCGGAACAATATTTCGTGCGATCAACCATACGTTTAAAGTTAATATAGACTTTTCAATATAAAATTAGTTATTCTCTTTTTCGATTTTTCAGCTTTTTCTTGCTTACATGTACATAATCAAGGACTGGACCAAAAAATTGTGTGATCCAATCTTTCTTCAAAGAATAGGTGCCATTTTTTAAAGCTGTTTCTTTCCGGGTGTGAAAGGCTTGTTGTAGTTTCAAATTACTTTTTCTTCCAAGTTGGGGAGTTGGAGCAGATTGGGTCAACCAACAATTATTTTTGGCTTATCAAAACTTGTTTGGCTGGTTGGTTTGACATCATCAACTTTAGGACTTGAATAGATGACCAACGTAGATGTGACCTCGGTGAGGTTAGAGTCGCAGATTAAAGCAAAGTCCCACGGCTTTCAAATGTCACCCATACATCTTGCTGGTCTGGGGGAATCTGACAAGCACAGGCCAATAGCCAGCCACCTTTGATCCTCTTCGGTGAGCCACAAGTGGAAAAGCCTCAGAGATATGTGGATGGCTATAGGCAAGAAGTCACCCAACTTGGAGTAGTCAAAGGATCACAAAGTCTTGAGATGGATGTTGATAAAGAGTCAGTTTTAGGCATTGTGGCAAAAATTATAGTTGGAAAACGAGTTAAGAGAGTGGTTACTTCACTGAAAACCTGTAATTTTTGGCGAGAACATAAGGATTTTTATTTTCTTGCCTGTGTGATCTGATCTGCAAGCCAGAGGAATTTTGGTCGGGAAATTATACGAAATTTATTTGAGTATGTGTCACGGCCCGTTAACAAATGTATGATGATTGCACGAGTAATCTTGGGTGAAGATTAGTTAGGCTTGTACATAAGAATCGTTTTGTCATTGTGCAATGTTAAACTATTTATCTAATATATTATAAGTGAAGTAAGGATTTCTTTATGCGACACGTCATCGCAGAGATAACTACTTTGCTTAACACGTCATTACATTATGTTATCAATGTGAAATATGACACGTCATCAGATCCTTATTTTAAGATTAATTAACTTTTATAGTAGTAAGTCTAATTTAATTGAAAAACTAATTATAATCATTCTCAAATTCTACTTAATCACTATATTAATCTATTAAGATTTCTTTTTGATAATTACGTCTTTAAAATTTAAAATTAAATTTTAATAATTCTAAAACTCTACCTTATCATTATAATAACTTATTACTACTTAATATTGACTATGATATCTTCAAAACTACTCTCTAATATGAATATAAATTTCATATATATAAAAAATAAAAATAATACTTTAGATTTAGAAGAAAAAATAAATTTAAAAACTAATTCTAATCATTCTAAAAATCTACCTAATCAGTATACCAATGTATTAAGACTTTATTTTGACGATTATGACTTAAAGTATTGTATCTCCAAAACTACTCTCTAATATATTTTAAAAATTTGCAAGAATAATGAGGGTTATATAATTTAAAAATAAATTTTAAACATTTTAGAACTCAACTTAATTAATACACTTACTTGTTGTGACTTAATTTTAACTATTGTACTCATAAAATTAATCTTTAATGTGAATATAAAAGTTCATATATCAAAAAAATGAAAATGACATATTAGATTTAGAAGGAAAAATAATAACGTTCTAATTGAGTTAAATGTATTATCATTATTCATATATATTGACATATACGTAATATACATAAGATAGTCATATCATCATACACGAATTATAAGTAACCATTTTTAAATAAGGCCTCACGACCACCCAACTGGTTATATTCCATATATAAAACTTTAGAAAAGATGTCAAACTATTTACTATGATTTATTGTGAAAAATTTGTCGCAATATTTGTAAACCTTATAAATCTAGAAAATCATTTGTATAACGTTTAAACTCTAATGGGTACAGAGATATATATATATATATATATATATATATATATATATATATATATATATTGTGTATTAGGCTTTTATTTTGACTATTAAAACCTTGATTAGATTGTCATGCAATTCTTCCATAATATTTGCATATGCATATATATATATTTGCTTTAGTTTCTTTAAATTGTAAGTTGAAAGAACAATAAATAAATTGTGTTACGGTACCACTTGATGATGATGTAAAAGAAAAGCCCAAAGAAAACAAAAATCTAACGATAACACTATAACACAATCTATTCATTTTTGTTTAAACTTATAGTTCAGAGGAACAAAAACAAACATATATACCTGTGTAAATATTCTAAAATAATTGCATGACCATCTAATCAAGATTGCAATTTTAAATGTATATGTGACAAAAAATTATTCTATTGGATATCATGTTCGTATCTTGATGTTGGTGATTTCTAGAAACAATGATTCATGAAAAAGATAAGAATAGGTTATAGCATTCCAAAGATAAAGAACTCTTACTGAACTTTTCAAGCTAAGAGACTTGCTTTTAAAAGGTTACAGATTGGACCACTAAAAGAACTTAATAGTAATATAGTCTTGACAAGTTACTTGAAACTGTTACAAATAAAGTATTAAAAATTTCTTACCAATAATTATAGTTTTAGTAAAAGTAGATTTCTTTTTTCCATAAAATGTTAATCTCTTTTTGCTTCTTGTAGTAAAAGTAGTTTTAGTAAAAGTACATTTTTTGTAAATTTTAAAAAAATTAGTAACTTATTCGAGCTTGACTCGGGATCTCGAGGTATAATATTTAATAACTGAGGTGAGAAATACAATAATAGCTCGTGACACCTCATTACATTGTGTTTTTAATATAATAAGATTTATCAAAACTAATATTAAACATATTAATGTTCCTAAAGATCTTCAAATATTATTTTGAACGGGATCCTTAATTTTGTAATAAATTAAATCCACAAATATAATAAACATTTAAATAATAAGTCTTATGCAATATGAAAATCAATTCGAAACATCCAAAATTTTCTAACCAATTTACTAATCTATTGTGACTTTATTTGAATATTATATATCAAAAAAATCTCTAACATGAAATATTAATCGGTAAAACAAAAACTCTTAAGAAATTTGATAATAAAAAAAAATTAGGTACTATTTCAAAGCCATATTTATGTTTTATGTAAATTCAAATATGAATCTAACTTGATAAATATGTTGGTTAAAAATTTTGGTCAACAATTTTCTTACTCGCTATCATATTTACTCGCATTGGTTAAATATAGAAATATCATAACATAAAGATCCTACATGAGATATATTTAAAAAATTAGTGTAAATTTAAAACCCTAATTATGTGAGCATTCAACTGATTTTATGTCGAAAAAGTTTTGAACCAATTCTTTTCTATGGTATTTTTATTATGCGTAATTAATCTCTTAAGCATTCTAAATTCTGTATTAGCAGTATACCATTTATGATTTTATGTTAATTTTTATAATACTGAATAGAATTGCATATAAAATCTAAAAAGACATTAGTTATGTTGTGATGAATGTAGACTAAAACTTAGATTGAAAACCTTATTATATCTTAAGATAAATCTTACTTACTAAGCATAGTTATTGTATATACTTTGTGAAATCTTAGTTAAATTTTATTCAACAGTGTCCTTACTACGAGATTTTGAACTATCCTATATAGTCATCTTGGTTAAACCTTTTAAACTTTATATAATACCTCATACTCTGATTACTATTTTCTCTGTATACTTTGTGTTGTGGATTACATTTGCTTCTAAAAATGACACACCATCATTACTTAATTAGTCATATCAATTAACTTTTATAAATCACATGCTATAAACAAATATATGAACCAAAATTTTCTCTATCAAAATGAAACTAATATGTAATTAATGTTATGGGTAACTAATTCAAAGGTACAAATTATTTTTAAAAAATATATACTTAGAGAATAATAAAATGTCTTCTGCAATAGCAAATTAATTTTATTATGTTCTCCGTTATCAGTAGAATTTACTTTTTATTATTTGTGTACTGAATAAACTTTTGATTTTTGTTTATCTATATAGTTACCAAATCAGAATTAACAAATATGCATAAGGACATTACTTATTGATATTTCACTAGAAGAGTTAATTTATTTTATTACAAGAAAATTCAAGCAAAAAATTAAAGTAACTATCTTTGATGAAATAATTATAAAATTATGTAATATATTTTACTATGCATTTCAAAACTACTAAAAGAAATTACTGTTAATAAATTGTCCCGTGCTTGGCAGGGGATTCTAGGCTAGTGATTTGTAATATCATACAACTATAATGAAACTTAAGATGATAAATGTACTTTAGTAGTTAAGCAAAGCACTCTAAAGAAAAAAAATAAAAAAAGGAAGAAAGAAATAGAGGAAAAGTAGTTTTGGTTTCTTTCTTATTAGCATGATCCACCGAGATTGTCTTAGTGTTTGTTACTTTTATGTTAGGGTGCGTTTGATAATCCAATTCAACACTTAAAACTAAAAATTTTTAATAACTTAAAATTAAGTGCGTTTGATAACTAACTTTTTCTATCACTTAGTGTAATAAGTGGCAAGTCAATTAAAAGCCACTATTTTAAATCATTCATAACTGACTTATCACTTATCACTGAAAATGCTCAATGGTAGGTCATTAAAACATTTAACCCAGAAGGCATTAATTTGCTCTCAAAAGCTCCTTATTTGCCTCCTCTTCTTCCAGATTGTTTCACTTTCTCTTCTTCTTCTTCCTCCAGATTGAGCCGAAGCAGCAATCTCTGCTTACGTACTCTCCAACCACAATTGCAACTACGTGATTCATGGTGCTTATTACATGGTGTTGTTTAATTTGTGGATGTAATTAGGATTTTCTTAATGCTTATCACTTAATTCTAATTGAGATGATTGAATAAATTAATTAAAAAGAATAATTACTATCATGATGTGGCCTCAATCAATTTACTGGCAACACCGCCTCTACCACACTACAATCGTCACCACAACTACAATTTCCTTTTGCCACCACCACCATGCCCAAGACTTAGCCGCTACCACCACCACAAGGAAACACCACCTCCACCACACCATTACTACAGTCACCACGTCCATATCTGTCAAAATCATCTAAAATATCCATCACACTATAGTCACTATTGTAATTGTCATGTCGCTGCATATCGCTAAAATTACAATTACCAACACCACATATTCGCGCACTACTACTGCCACCATGGACAGTTTTTTGCCGTCGCCACCGTCACCACCAACACGATTTTGGCAAAAAAAGTTATAAAGTACATAAATAAATGCATACTTTTGGTAAAAACGAATAAATTTGTAAATGGAACAATTTTCAGACATTTACTTTTAGTTTGCAAACAAGTTAACTTATTTTCTAGTAAAAATTCAGTTGCTTAAAAATTTTAGTTTTTCAAATTCAGCGCTTAACGTTTTCAGCACTTAAATTTTAGTTTTATCAAACAGCCTCTCAGTTAGGTTAGTTCAACTAGCCGGGATGGCTTCGAACTCTTTTAGTCAATTTTCAGCCAGTGTTCTGAACAATGAGTTAAGACTGGTAGAACAACTGTATGTTCAGCTCTAAGGATTTTTTATTCTCGTACTGATTCTTTCTGATTGTTAATACAATGTCTCTACTGTTAACCAAAAAACAAAAAAAATGTGGACGTGAACTAACTTGACTTTTTTCCCTAAATAATACTGTTTTAAAACTTAATTACTAATCTACTCCATTTTGAAACTTATTTACCCGCATACCACACATTTGAAAATCGCTGTTTGAAATCACGACTTCAAAGTAGAAATCGTTGTTTAAAGTCGTGGTTTCAAATAACAATTTCTACTTTTAAGTAGAAATCATCGTTTGAAACATCAATTTCTACTTTGAAGTCATGGTTTCAAATAACGATTTTCAAAAGTGTGGTATGCGGGTAAATAAATTTAAAAATGAAGTAGATTGATAATTAAGTTTTAAAACATTATTATTTAGGAAGAAAAACTTCACTTGGTTGAAGTCTATATAGAGTTGTCAAACGGGCCGGGCGGCCCGTGGGCTGGCCCGGCCAGGCCCGGTTCTGGCCCGGGCTGGCCCGGCCCCGTCCATGAACAGTAGCTGCCCAGCACAAGCGGGCTTGGGGCCTGGGCCTGGACCAGGCCTTCAGATTCTGCGAAAAAGTCCGGCCCGGGTTTGGCCCGGCCCGAAGTCGGCCCGGTTTGGCCCGGTCTGCGACCCGGGTCTGGCCCGGTTTTGGCCCCACCACTTGTTTGAATTTTTTGCTTTTCCCCCCTTTCTTCCACCCCTTTTCCAAAATTCCACTTTTACCCCCCCAACAGCAATATAACGGCTAGTTTGGGGGGTATTTTAGTCTAACCTATATTTTTCAACTCCTTTACACTCTTACCCTCCCCAACAACTATAAACGGATAGTTTGTAGGGGTATTTTGGTCTTTTGTGAAGTTTCTAAAATCTATAAATTCACACCATTTCTCTCTAATTTTTCACACCAATCTTCTTACTCTCTCTTACCTAAACATTCTATATTTCTACAAGCTTTGCTACTATTTTCCTCTCCAATTACTACTCTTGCTAATTACTACTAGTATTTACTAATTAGTACTCTTGTTTATTAATTACTAGTCTTGCTAAATTCTTTTTAATTACTAACTCTCTAATATTTGTTACTCGTTCATTCTTTTAATTGTTATGTGTTAAGATTTTATTAATAAAGCTCACCAAGAAGAGTATGAAAATGTTTAACATATAATAAAAAATATAATGGCTAACAAATAAATATGTATATACATACATACATATATATGTATATTACTTATAATGAAATAAAAGGATAAAGATTAGGTTCGTTAAATTGTGAATATTGCCTAGAGATGAAATTTAAAATTGAATAACAAGAAAAAAAAAAAAGGGCCCGGGCCTGGCCCGGGCCCGGCCCAAGCTCGGCCCTAGATATTGGGCCTAGGGACAGGGCCTGGACTGGGCCTAGGGCCAGGGCCTGGACTGGGCCTAGGTTTGCCTTCGACAGGCCCGGCTCGGTTGGCAGCCCCACTGGCCCGGCCCGGCCCCACAGCAGGCCCGATGGGCTTGGGCTGGGCCGGCCCAAGCCCGGCCCTTTGACAACTCTAAGTCTATATGCAAGCTATATGCAACGAAAACCGCGCTTAACAGCTACACTCTTACTATGGCGCTTCTTGTAATAAAGAGTGTCGATAACGACCAGGCAACTACCTCACAGTCAGATGATGCACATTTGCATAAGCATACGGCTATCTTTTAAGAATTCACAATTTGGATTCATACCGATGAGTACATTATAAGCTCCATTATCAGGGCTTCATCTATCCTTGTGATAATGTATTTTACATGAAAGTATACATGAACATGTAGGCAACATCATTAGAAAAGGAATTAAGCAACTTGTCCAATTAGATAAAACATTGAGATGAAGCCTCAACAAGATCCTCACAGAAAGATCCTGCTACAAACTGAGTTGACTCAAATGGCTAGCCTACGAGTTCAAATCCTGTCCAGAAAGCTAGTAAAACCATCAAATCCGACCCCAGATCATCTTCGCAACTTCAAGCTATCTTCATTTGATCACCTAGCTCCACCAACATACATAAACATCATTCTTTACTACTCAGCCGACCATGAGCAAAACAAGGCCAAAAGTGCTGAAAGATGTATCAAATTGGAGAAATCATTGTCCAAGACCTTAACCCAATTCTACCCGTTGGCCGGCAGACTTATCAAAGATGATCACGTTGTTGATTGTAATGATGAAGGGGTCGAGTACTTGGAAGCCAAAGTGTACAAAAAACTCGCTGGTTTTCTTCAAGAAGGACCCAAGATTGAGCTTCTGAATCAATTTGTGCCACAGGAAGCAGCTTACTTGGCCAGGATTCCATTGCTCGCAATGCAAATCAACGTATTTGATTGCGGTGGACTTGTTTTGGGTGTGCGCGTTTCACACAAGATTGCTGATACATCCACAATAGTCACTTTCATCAATGGATGGGCCAAAACATGCCACTCAGAGGTAAGTAAAATCTTTCCTCCAAGCTTTGGCAGCTTGGCTTCTCTCTTCCCACTTAGATGTCTATCATCGTTCAAGCCACCTCCGCTCCCATTGAACAACACTAGAGCTAAGATTGTCACGAAAATGTTCCTGTTTGATGCCATGGAATTATCTAGACTCAAAGCAAGAGCTAACCCGAGCAATTCAAATGACCATCCTACGCGAGTGGTGGTGGTTATGGCGCTTATATGGAGGGCTTTTATTTGTATGGCTAGAGCTAAACACGGGCACTTGAGGGATTCAATATTGGCACCTGCAATGAACTTGAGGGGAAAAGTAGCCACACCAATACCAAAAGATTCGTTTGGCAACTTTTGGACGCCATTCACTGTCCGCTTTATCGCAAGCAAGAGTCAACCAGAGCTGCAAGATTTGGTGGTTCTACTAGGAAACAAGACAAAGGATGTTGCCGCAGCCTCTGCAAAGGCAAGTACTGAAGATATTGGGCTCACAATGGTGAATGCATATAGAGAGGTAGTTGAACAAATGGAGACGAATGGGGTGGATGTGCACATTTGTACTAGTTGGTGCAAGTTCCCTATGTATGAAGCTGATTTCGGTTGGGGAAAGCCATTTTGGGTGAGTAGTGCTAGTAGGGCTTATGAGATGGTCACACTGGTGGACAGTGGAAGTGGTGATGGAATTGAAGCATGGGTATGCTTATATGAGGATAACATGCTTGTATTTGAACAAGATGCGGACATTTTAGCCTTCGCTTCTTGACGATTCAGCAGCGCATTTAGCTTTGCAGTTCTGAAAAGAACTTCAAAATAAGTTGCAACCCAAAGGTTCACCTCTTTTCTCTGTACTTTCTTTCCTTGTTTGGGGCATAATGTCGACTTCATTCTTGTCGGAAATTCTAACCCTTCCCCTCCCTCTTCAAACTTCTTTTATCCTCTTTCCTCCTTTCTCTCTGCTCTTCCCTCTGCTACGCTCCTGCCTAATAAATCTTACGCGAGTTTGGTTCGCACAATTAGGCAGTAGCAACAATAGGCAGATATAGCAAATTTGGTTTCGAAATTAGTCACGTAACTAATACCACGAGAATTGTATATAGTATGACTTTTTAAATAACAGTTTGTAAATGATTGTTTGAGCGTAATGCATACAAGAACCTTTGACAAAAAAAAAAAAAAAGATATTGGCCTTTAAAGGAATCAAAGAAATTTCTAGCTAAACTAGCTCACATTATCGCCAATGCTGTTGTTTAACTCAAACCACAGATTTATTTCACTGTATGTGTGATCCCAATTCTAACTCTTCTGAGGGCCCTCTGCTGCTGCCAACTAACCACACCGAACCATTACCAGAGGTTGCAGGAGTGTTGGGTGACCACAGTGACGAAAGGGATATTGCAATATTAGGATCCAAATATTCAGTAGATGTTAGAAATACTCACATTTTGAAAGAAAAAAAAGACTTTTAAGTTAACTCGAGGTTTCGTACAAGTTAGTAAGCGGATCACATTTTCTTCCAAGAGATCCTATGTTGATTAGTCAAAACAAAAGAAAAAAAATATATATCTAAGCAACAAACTTCTTTTAAGCAATTATCAGTAAATCTTTAAAAAGTCAAGGCTGCACAAAAGTAACTCGAAAAGCCGTTACCGAAAGCATACTGATTTAAGAGAAGCTGACTTTCTTGTCAGTTCATTAGAAAGTGTTATTATGGCCTAACTTCCCCTCACAAATGCACCCTTTGAAGGAAAAGGAGAAGAGGAAAATAGTTGCTCTGAAGTTGTGGCTTGCAAGGAACAGGTGACTTGATTAGCTTTTTGCTTATTGAGCGCATTGCTTAAAGGTGTCATTCATGATCCCCAGAAAACACACCATCCCTTGGCGTAATGGGATCTATTTTAGCATTCATAACGGCTGCCTTCTAGGAAAAATGGCTACACGGAATTGCGCTGAAGAAGTATATAAACAGAGAACATTGCTCACAATGCCTCAACAAGAACTTCTTGGTGGATTCATTTGGTCTATCACAACTTCCCTAATGCCAGAAATGCCTAAACCAACTCCCCCAGTTCCTTTTAAGCTTCAAAGTTTGATGACACTGATGTTTCGATACAGAATATGCCCCGAAAATCCATCTCAGGGACATTCGCAAGGCAAGTATTCGAAGTTCACAAAATTTGGTTATGGTGGCTCCATGAACCAGGGGTTGACCACGTTGTTCGCTGCCAATAGCAGAGTTCTCCATAGAAATCCTGAAACTCCCGAGTACGGAATTAATGTCCGCCTATATTCATCCTCAAGGACATATATCCTGTAGAACTTTTTTATAATATGTGTGCATTACAGGGTAAAAGATGACAGGGCCAAGGCTCCAATACCTGTGCCAGCGCCTTCAAGTCCCAGCTTCTCTGCTTGGTAAGAACTTACACAGAATATATGCAAAAGCATTCTGACTCTTTAGTTCTGGAATTAGCTAACAAGACATTATGCAACATCCAGGGCAAAATGGCTTTTGGGCTCTTTAGTATCGTTATTGCTACCTTACTGCAAGAAAAAATGGGATAATTTGCTGAAGTTAGAAGGTAATATGGCGTGCATACTACACTACAGCTTCTCTCTCTTCTATCTGTGTTCTGTTGTTACTGGGGCGTCCGACCTAGGTGATGCGGAGTCAAGAAAACCAACAAGACCTTGCCTACTAAGCCAAAGATATAATGCCATGTATGCACGCTGTCCCTCATTCCGCTTAGACATCTTAATCTGAATCACTCTGTTTAGAGTCCTAATTTCTGACATTAGAACTAACCCCAAGGTTTTAAGTTCTCCCTAGTGCCCCGGAAGTATTAGGTAGTGACTAGTGAAGCCCTCGCCCTTAACGTTTTTGAGAAAACTTTTCTGCGTGTTTTAGGTGGTGGGAATCCAACTCTGCCTAGACATCTGAATACTATTCTTCGCCGTCCGATGTAGGGATTATTATTGATTTTGTGAGCTTGTCAATCCTCTTACGTTCAGTTACATATCAAATGGTCAGGAAATTTGGAAAAGGTTGTTGAAGAGGTAGAAAATATCGCCGAGGTAGTAGAAAAGGTCGCTACTACAACTGAGAAAATATCAGCAGAGGCAGCTGATAAGCTTCCAGACCATGGCAAACTTAAGGAAGCAGCAGAGGTTGTAGAACATATCTCCAGTCTAACTGCTAAAGATGCTCGACAAACACAAAATTTTATCCACAAGGTAATGCTGTATATACCACGTTGAGGAAATTCTTTGATGCACTTGGGAAATGAAAATTGTGCACATTTGCCCCGAGGTATGAGTCTAATTTGAGCAGCAGTTATATTTTGGATTCACAGATTGATGATTTGAAGACGGACTTTCAAGACTTGGAGACCATGGTTGAGCCTCTTCTTGATCGGGTTCTAGAAGAGAAAGATGCTGGGAAGTAGCATTGAGGCATTTTCCTTATGTACTATTGTGCTTGTGAGGCCTTTGAAGGAAGAATTACAGCTTGTTTATAGCATCAAGTAACGAGGAAAAATACTGACAGCCGCATTAGCTGCATTCGAATCCGGTGATGGTGTTAGATGAATTGGGGCGGGAATAAATTACATATACCTAAACTAGGCAAGCCTATAGAGCTCGTTATTCTCCCAGAGCATATTAAGCAATCAAAGGCCAAAGCTTCTAGTTCTATGATGCTTACATGGAGCACAATCGATATCAATCATATGCTTTTGTCACAAGATTTAAGTTGATTGTGGGACAACCAAAAGGACCTGACTCGTGTTCCAAATTAATCATATTTACTCGAATTATTACTGAATTTTTTTGATTTCAAAAACAAGAGTTTAAATCCCTATACTACCATCCAAACACTCAATTCATAACTAAGTACTACATGATTGTTAATGTGCATGCAACTACAGGCAGCTTCCAGTAAAATTTAAATTTTGTTTTATTTGTTTATGAAATACTGCGTATTGCATTCCATAGAGCTAAAGAGGAGAGGACATACAATCTTGCCTTTGAGGGAAAGTGGAAACAGAAGAACAAAACCACAATGAAGGTTCAAATGCAACCGGAAAATACATGAAATCCTCCACTTCAACCCTCCTACACCTACGCAACTGCAACATGTCATTCACCTACCAGCTCGTTCCAACAAATATTGAGCCTTTGATTCTCTACTACACTGCAGCCTTCACTAACAACGCTAAAACTGATAGTATGTTTTAAGTTGTAATAGTCCGAGTTACTGTAATGATCAAGGTGTCGAATTTGTGGTAGCAATGTGGATATTCTGCTCAATAATCGGCCTAAGGGAAGGAGAGCAGCTAAATCAGCTCATTCCACGTGGAACCGGTGCCACGAGTGAAATGAGTTATTCATTGCTAGCCATTCAACGTGTGATTCATTGCTAACTGTTTAACTCAGCCTCTTTCTTCCCAGGAACAGCTTCAGACGGGCTTGCTAATAATCGTACCACAGGGACCATGTCATGAGGAAGTTTCCAATTGACGAGAATGCTGTATCGACTGTAAGAGACACATAAAATGGCCTAAGAGTACGTTAATACCACTTATAACTGAGCACCCTCGTCAGTGCAATTGGTGAATTGGGTCATAAAGAATGCTCCAACAACTACCCATCTACCGCAACATATTTTTGAAAACGTTTGGGGTCTAGCAACTACATAATGCGGGGCAGGCTAAAGGGAGAACACAGAACTTCAGCGCTTAGTGGATCTCTTAGGTGGTTCTATAATAAATTATGTCAAGGTTGTGGAAACATATGCTGTCAAGCAGAGATGATAGGACTTGAGAACAAGAATCTATCCAAATATGAGCTGAATTACTGCTTGACTTTATGGCGATGATTTTGGTTGGGGACTTTTAATTTTGAGACGAAGGGCACTATTTCACACGTTTTAAATCCACACTTGTCCAACACTTGATCTTTAACTGATGTTGTGTATCTAGTATTAATTGTATTTTATATGCTGAGTTGGGGGCGGACCCAGGAAGTGAAATCGGGAGGACAAAAAAGTCATTGAAAAAAAAAATACGGCGTCTAACATAAAAAGATTCAGACGATTCAAGTTCAGAAAAAAAAAATTGACATAAAAATTTGACGGCTAACATAAAAGAATTTGGAAGTGTATGATTAACGTGACTGTTTATTCAATTATATGAGAGCGATAGTGGAGTACTAAATTTCAGCTAAAAAAGAACGAACTTTGATCTATTTTTTTTTCTTTGTAATCTAGAGATTTTTAAATCTGAAATTTGAAATAATGAAGATGGAGTAAGGAAACACAAAGACTATGACAGCCGGTGGTACAAAAATAAAATACACATCAATAAAAAAAAAACCCTAATGCATTAATTTACAATATAATATCGTTTTTGGTAAATATTTTATACTGTATTAAATAAATAAATAAATAATTCTCGTATTTGGGGATGACTGTGGTCCTTCCGGTCAAGCTTGTAGTCTGCTAATGTGCTGCGTGCATGTATATATTTGGTCGAGAGTAAGCCACGCTTTATCCGAAACAACTTTTGCAACCAATATATGGTAGAAGTTATATCACTGCATAACCAAAGTTTGAGGACGACTTTGCACATTAGAGCTTTATTTGTAGGAAGAAACTGCAAAGGGGAACTAAGCAACACCTGTTGATGAAAATGGGTCAGTTACAAGACTGGAAGAGAGATTCAAGAACATTGAGAATTAAGGTATTGACATGCGAGCCCCACCAAAGCCACTCCAGTCGTCATATGTTCTGCGAAAAGTCCGTGTGTTTGCCTACAATTATTCATACCATTAGTAAACATCATACAGCACGCACATGGACTTCAATATCCCTTCCCCAGAATTGATATGAAAGTCAATGCCCCTCTGGACCGCTTCGTTTTTGCCTTTCTTGTTCTATGCTCTTGTGGTTGTATCATTAGAGGGGTCTTTTTCAATATCGTCAATGCAGATTACGATTCAAGCGAAACCAGATTAGAGAAGTCTTATTTTAAGTATTAGGTTCAAGATAAGCCACGCACCAAAGAGCTTTAGCAACCAAATCCCAGAAGTTCTATCATTACCTCGCCGAGATCTAGGGAGATGGACATCAAAAGTTTTGTTCCAAGGAAGATAGAATTGTGACCGTGGAACAAACCAAAAGCTGTTGAAAAGGGATGAATATACATGTGCAAGGAGAATAGAAAAATTAGGGAAAAGAAGTTCAAGAGAGATCATTAAGGATGAAGATTTAGGGCATTGACACACAAAAAGCCATTTGATGAACTCAAATTATGCTTTTCCCTGCTGTTGTGGTTATTGTAACAGAGGGAGTCTTTTTCAACATTATTTAAGTGGCGGGTATAATGCTCCAAGAAACCAGTCAGTTATCAGAGATTGATTAAGCCACCTACGTTGTGTGCATCCACGGCCACCAGTTTGTATACCGATCTAAACCGCCACAGCTTTTCTTTGGACCATGTAATAGCGTGGGTCTCTATCTTATTCCTCAATAAACGTGAATAGATGTTGATGTCTAAGCAACTTTGAAATGGACGGCCATTTATACGAGGTCCAATCCTTCGTTTGTTTTGTTGGGTTGTGGTCACACAAACCCTTCTTTTGTTTCGTCAGTGCATTAGTTTTCTTTTTTTCTCTAAATAATACATTTGTAATACTTAACTACCTATATTTACTTCATTTTAAAACTTATTTATCTGTAGACATGGCAAAAAAAAGACCTGGACCTACGGGTCGATCCTTACCCGGCCAAAGAACCTGGGTATGGGTCCTATTTTGAAGACCCACAGAATCAGACCCGTACTAGAATCTAACCATAATTTTCAGATCGGTCCGGGTTGGATACGGTTTACCCGCACTACCCATTTTTTTTAACTATATAATGAAGTGCTAGGGTTTCTTTCACTCATTCTTCTCTCCTATTTTCTCTTGCGCCGCTCTTCCCTCGCTCTATGAACTCTCTCTCTCACGATGCCGCTCTCTCTTAGCCACCAGTCAGATCCATCGACAACTAAAGCTACTCCACATCAACTCTACAACGTCCATTGTTCAAGATCCCCCGCCAACGTCGTCTCCGATCAAATCTGCCATCGCTTTGCCGGCCACCGCCGTCTCCGATCAGAGCCGTCGTCGCTCCGCTACCACTTCCATTTTCGATTAGATCCGCCATCACTCCGCTGCCACCGTCTCTGATCAAATCTGCCTCCACTCCGCTGCCACCGTTTCCGATCGATCTATTTATATTATTTGTGTTTGTATTTTGTATGTATTTAAGTTTTTTATTACTTCAGAAGCAAGAATTAATTTGTAGGTAATTTTCTGGTATTTTTGTTGAGAAAAGCTTATTGAATTGTTTTGTCCGGAGATAGGAATGATTGTGTTGGAATTGAGAATCTGAGATCATCACTTCCCAGTAAAAATTAAACTAGAAAGTGATTGTAGTCTACTACCAAAAGGAAAATTACTGAAAAATTGTCTACTATTAACTGATTACATTAAGCAGTTAAAAAAAAGGCCTAATATAAATAAAAAGTGTGTTAAAATCTGTTTGTTAAAAAAATATATATGTACCCGCGGTTAATACCCTACCCGTAAGGGTAGGGTACGGATCCCGAAAAACCCTACTAAAAAAGCCCAGGTAAAAATTACCCGACCCGTTTTCACCCAGACCCGATCGGGTTTTACCCGTACTCGACGGGTATACCCGCTTGCCAGGTCTAATTTATCAGCATACCGCACTTTTAGAAGTCGCGACTAGGAATGGCATTGGGGCGGGGCGGGGCGGGTCGGGTGCGGATCTTATCAATTCGAACCCGCCCCGATTATCCTTATGCATCGTCTCGCCCTGCTCCGCCCCGCCATCAGATCAACAGATAGGAATACTATGCCCGCCCCGACAGACTTTAATAAAACCCGCCCCGCCCCGCCCCTATTTTTCAAATCTTATGTATTTTTCATATCTGCATGTGTATTGCAAATAGTAAACCTAATTATAGAACTAATATGGACAACAACAAATAAAATAGGACAAAAATTAAGTAAATCTCCAAATATTCCAAAAGATGAAATAATTGGTTACATTTTCAGTAATTACAATACACATTATAAATTTGATTACAGAACTAATCTATATTACAACAAATAAAGTTGAAACTATATAATCGATCAAATGCATCAAATTGTAGATTTCATGGGACTCGTACAAGTAGCGTGAGACTCAACCGCTGCATCAATTAAATCAGAGGGGATCAAACTCTACCGTCTTTGTTCCGACTGTATTCGTCCAACTACTAGAGAAGAAGGGCGATGCGACAGAGGTGGTTTGTGGAGGGTGCCGTTGGTTTGTGGCTGTTTGGGGGTGACGACGTGACGTTGAGGATAGCGTTTGGTGGTGAGGAGGAGGTGTTTGTGGCCGTGGGAGGTGACGGTGTGGGGGAGAGAAGAGGTGAGGGGCGGCGCGGTGCGGCTGAAGAGTTACGAAAAAGAGAGAGAGGCTAGAGTTTTAGAGAAGAGAGAGAAGAAAAGGAGGGTAGGGTCGGGTTTCTATCTAAGTTGTCCTATTTATGCTACCAGATGGATGGCTAGAATTGCATATCATTTAGGGTTAGGATTTACATTAAACCGGGCCCGGTACGGGTTGGATATCAGGGCGGGTGGGAGAATACCAAATCCGACCTGTACCCACTGCAGGTTACTAATTTAAATACCATACCTGCCCCATAACCCTGTCAAATAAAAAAAAAACCCGCTCCTAACGGATCGGAACGGGTCGGATATCCACCGGATCGGATTTAAATTGACATTCCTAGTCGCGACCTAGAACCACGACTTTAGGGAAAGAAAAAAATAAGCAGTTCCAACTATCATTTTCAATATATACATATATATGTATATGTATATGTATATTTATCATTTTATTTGTCTAATTTAAACAATATTGAAAGAACATTTGGAAAGAAAAAGATATTAAGGTTGGCAAATATAATCGCATTCGAAAATCACGTCTTCAAAATAAATCGTGGTTTGTAACAACCTTTTGAAACTAAGGTTGAATAATAGAAATCGCCTTTAAGAATCACGTTTTCAATAGAAATCGTTGTTTCTAAAAGCATTTTCTATTGAAATAGTGTTTCGAACTACGATTGATGTTGAAATGAAAACCAATGTTGAATACCCACTAATGATGTTAAAAGAGGACAGAAGAAAAAAGAAAGAAGGAAGAGAAAGAAAGAAAGAAAGAAAGAAAGAAAGAAAGAAAGGAGAAAGAAGAAAACTCACATCGTGCAACTGCTGGTGTAGCCCAGCCGTGAGCAAGGGCAGAGGAAAAGAAAGAAGAAAAAAGGAAGGAGAAAGTATAAAAGAGGGAAAAAGTAAAATGGGTTCAGAATGCACATTCCCTAACGCGCGCCATTTCTTTTTTTTCTACAGTTTTTCTTAAATTTTGAGAAATTACATAGAAAATGAAAAAAGAAATGAAAACGTGGTTCTCAAACCACGTTTTATTTTTTAAAGTCGTGATTTTAAATCGCGATTTTCAAAAGTGTGGTATGCGAGTAAATAAGTTTAAAAATGGAGTAGATAGATAATTAAATACTAAAATAGTATTATTTAGGAAAAAAACTCGCAAAATGCCGATAATTAAGTACTAAAATAGTGTGTCCATCGGAAGAGCTGTTAAAATGAATTGTCATAAACTCGTGAATAGGATTTTATAGGCAATTCCTGGCACATATCAAGTGCGTCATCATAATTGTTACACTGTGTTCCACTCTCTATAAAGCTAGATAATGGAAAGGCATACAAACACAGAATGGTTGAACAACTCTTCAGCACAACACAATGAAGGTGCAAATACTGTCCAAAAAATTTGTTAAACCCTCCACTCCAACCCCTTCCAGCCTCCGAAACTACAAAATATCATTCACGGATGAGCTCGCTCCAACAATAAACGTGCCTCTCATTCTCTACTACCCTGCATCCAATGGCAACACTGCCATAGCTAGTCTTGTCTCGGATTCAAACCAGTATGAAAAATCACTAGAACATATTTTGACCCAATTTTACCCGCTAGCTGGAAGATACATCAAACAAAGTCGTTTGATAGATTGCAATGACCAAGGTGTCGAGTATGTGGTAGCCAAAGTGAATGTCCAGCTCCATGACCTTCTTGGCCAAGGTGTAGAAGCGGAGGAGCTAAATCAGCTCATTCCATGTGAAATTGGCGCGGCAGATGAAGTATCTGATCCATTGCTAGCTATTCAAGTCAACATATTTGAATGCGGTGGGCTAACTATTGGTGGGTGCTGTTCACATAGGATTGGGGATGGATCCACCATCGCCTCGTTCATTTATGGATGGGCCATTGCAAGCCAAGGAAAGAGCACTGATGGAATTTGTCCAAGTTTTGATGCAGCCTCGTTCTTCCTAGGAAGGGGTTTAGATAAACTTGCTTTGAATTTACCAAGGTCCGTGAAGGATGCAGAGTTCAAGAGCATGACGAAAATGTTTGCCTTCAACAAAAAGGCTATATCCACCCTAAGAGCCATGTATCACGGCCCTAGAGCTTCGTCGTTGCAGCTGGTAAATGCGATCTTATGGAAGGCTCTAATTGGCATGGATCGTGCAAAACATGGGCGTTCAAGGGCGTCCTTTCTTATCCAGCCCGTCAATCTGAGGGGGAAAACAAATCCCCCACTACCGCGACAAACTTTTGGAAATCTTTGGGGTCTAGCAACCACCCAAGTAAAGTCGGGCGAGAAAATGGCGTTTCAAGATTTTGTGGACCTTCTTAGTGGTTCAATTAGGAAATATGTCAAGGATTGTGGAAATGTACTGTCAAACGACGGTTATCAGGTAATTGTTAATCCTTTCATGGAGTCAAATAAGACTATCTCCGACCCTGAGGTGAATTTCTGCTTATTTACTAGCTGGTGTAAGTTCCCATTTTATGAAGCTGATTTCGGCTTGGGAAAGCCGATTTGGGCGAGTGTGGTGAACATGCCTCTCAAAAATGTTGTCATCTTGATGGATGATAAGAAGGGTGAGGGGATTGAAGCGTGGGTGCATTTGGATGCGGCAGACATGCCTATATTTGAGCACGATAGTGATATCACAGCCTTTGCAACTCACTCAGTCCAGCGGCATGAACTGGAGAAGAAGTCTGCTTTACCATCATCATTCCCTAGTATTGAAGTTGAACCTGTGGTGACTTGTGAGTAGTGTGTGTCTGTTTGTTCTAGTAAGAAATTAGGGTCACTGTCTCAAGTACAGTGGATCCTTTTGTGAGAACTAAGCTTTAGTACATAATAATAACTTGCTTGACTATAGAAAACTGTGAAGACAAAGGGGCCGTTTGACATGCCTTTCTTTTGCTCTTTTTTGACCCTCTTTTCTTTTTTTTTTTTGCAAAAGCCCATAAAAGTGGGATGTTTGGTTGACTTCTGTTTTTAAAAAAAGCCCAAGAGATTAAAAAGAGCTGGCCATTTTTAAAGAGCTCAAAGCTCTTTTCTTCTTCTCTTTCACGCGGAGCCTTCATGCACATTAATGAGGTCCCCCATTTGAGCCTCACTAGCAACAAAAATGCAAATTTTCGAGCTGGGTATAAAACCCACTTTTATGGACTTCTTTCATCTCTTTTTCTTCTCTCTATCTCCCCCTCCGTCCGAAAGCCCTACCACCGGCTTGACATCAAACATGGTCGGCGATCGAGGGCGAGCTGGGTTCAACAGATCCCCAATCACGTCATCATCGGCTTGTTTCTCTAGGGTTTTTGGGGTTGGTGGGTTTTGGGTGAGGGTGTGGCGTTCGAGGGCGAGCTGGGTTTCGTCGGTGACGGCAGCGGAGAGGGGCTGACGGAGCTTCTCGAGCTCGTCGATGGCGGATTCTTTCTGATAATACACATAGCATTCACGCAGACTTGCTCAGGAGTGGGAACTGAAAATATATGAGACGCTCGAGATCGGATTCTTTCCGATAATACACATAGCATTCACGCAGACTTCAATGAAATCTGAAAGGAGTTGACTGTTGACCGGTCATGGGTCACCGGTGAAGTCCAGTGTCCTCATCGTCGTCGCCAGCAGAGGATGTTGGCCAGTGGAGTCGTTGTCGCCGGTCACTCGCCCGCCTTGCCATCGCTGGTCTTTTGTCAGATCTGGAACAAGAAGGTCGGTCGACGGTCTTCTCCAATCTCTTGGCTGTATTGAAGTAAATGAGAGAGAGATTGAGATGAGGCCAGAGAGAGAGCTCTGCTTTTGGGTCGCCGTCCGTTGTTGCCTGTCCCCATCGTCGTCGATGAGTGGTGTCAGGCCGTTTGGGTGAGAGTGAGAGAGTAGCGTAGTGGGAGAGAGAGGAGATGGAAATTGGACACAGAGAGACAGGGCAGGGATAAAAAATTGGACACAGTCAAACGCTTGCTATTTTCTGTTTTTTGAAAAAATAAACTCTGTCAAACAGCCACCAGTTTTTTAAACCGTTAAAAAAAAAAACCAAAGCTCTTCTCTTTTTTTTTTTAAAAAAAACTAAAAACTGAAAGTTATACCAAACAGACCCAAAGACTTGGGTTACAAGTTCCGTGCTACAACCGTTAAGTGTTAAAACTTGGGTTACATATGATTGGCCGCTTGGGTTACGGGTTTCGTGCTACAACCGTAAGTGTTAAAAACTTTTAGTATTCTTTGTGGCACAAATTTCATATGTGAAAAGCAAAAACTGGAGAAGTACATCCCTGTTATAAATTCACCGATTCTTACCTTTGGCAGTCTATGCATCACCATAGAAAAAAAATCATTAAGCTTCTTGAAGTCAACAAATACTCCTCAATTGCTAAACCGCGAAAAAGATTTGCTCTAATTTTGCATATGTTGAAAGATGAACTTGGTTTATTTCATGCTATTGGTGTGGTGCGTTAGTGGTTTGTGTTAGTGAGCGAAATAATTTTTTGTTAGTGGAGTGTCAGGCATGCTTAGTGCAAGTAATAGGCTAATATATTATCGAAGTCATGAGTTAGTGATAGTTTAATTGCACGTTTAGAAGTTACTTAGAAGCATTATAAGAAAGATGTTTGATGTAAAAAGGGTATGGTGTAAGCCGAAGAGAAGATTTTAGTTTGATCGTGTTTTCTTTTCAAGATCTTTTCATGTCCTCTTCCTATTGCCAATGTGTAAGTTTGGATTACCATTTGTCTCAAAGAGCACATACAACCATCATTTATACCGACTACAATGGGATCAACGATTGTATCTAAAATGTGCACTTGTCCCTCAAAATGATGACTTCTTGAGGGTTTCTAAGCACTGACGGTGTTATATGCGAAATGATGACTTTTTGAGCCGTGAGTGCATATGATTTCACTGACGAAATCGCATTAAACAAAAGAGAAAATACAAGGTGAAAACTAATCGAGGTGCTAGCCTTGTGGCAAGGTTAGAGAGGAAGTGTCCATGTCTATTGGGTTTCCAAAGAGCGCATCACCAATGCAGGA